>CAJQZJ010033126.1:3128353-3204002 GCA_907164525.1 Lophiomys imhausi | reverse complement strand
CATCTATTCACTTATAGTAGGATTTTAGCTATATAGTAGAAGGTATCGATACTACAACTAACACACCAAAGGGAACTTGGACATAGACTTCTTATTTTTAAATTTTATACTTTATTTATTTTTTATATATTAGTTATATTTTTTCTAATTTTACTCTTTTTTATCTATTGTATGCTTATTGGTTTGTTTGTTTAGTAGTTCTCTCTCCCGGGCAATGAGACTCTTTTCACTGATGGTAATGCTTCGTAGATCCCCAATGAATGAAGAGGCTCTTGGCCCTCATATGACCTCTCAACTGAGATGAGGGACTGTTATATAAGGACACCCCACCCCAGAGAAATGGGATGGAATGGTTAGGAGGTAAAGAAAAAAATGAAATTTGATGTTTCCGCCTTTTACTACTAATTGTCATAAACTGTTTAGGGTAATTAAGAAATACAAATTAATGGTTATGCAAACTGTTCATTCAGTTAGGTACTATGACAGCCTATTATAGTTACTTTCTAAGCTAATCAGAAATAAACCGCCAAGAGACAAGAAACATCTGCTTACCCTAATATAAGAGATAGATAGGACCTCTTCAAAAACCTCAAGAGATCTGCAGAATATGGCATTCAAAGATGTTTTCGTAACTTTAGATTTTTTTATGTCAAAACATATCAACTCCTGACAGCACCCCCTATTCTCCTCCAAGTAGAAGATGAGCATTGAAGAATCTCCAGTGGGAGTTGATTGAATTAGTGGCAAGCCTATCTCTTGGTAGGAAAAGCCCCTTGCCCCAACTGTAGACAGAATGCTGTCCAAAAAGGACAAAACCTGGAAGCAGGTAAGTCGACAGCCTAGCTCTGCCAAGACAGGGTATGTAAGTCTTTCATAACCCCTGCTCTACAATCAATGTCTGTCAGAGAAATGGGGCCAAATGACTGAAGATCGATGCTGTAATGTATGGAGAGAAAATGGGAACTGTCCAGGCAGCCACTGGTATGTCATTTCTTAGTTTGGGAAGCTGCAGGCCCTGTACTTCCTATAAAATCAGATATATTTATCCCTCTCAGGTCTCTGAGGTGGTTGAAGAACAGATAGCTAGAATCTCATAATTAAATTTTGAGTTGTTTATGAGTCAAGAGAGTGTTATACATCTAAGAAGATACTTTTAAAATTGTGTTGCAAATTAGTATGAATGTTGAGTCAGATATAGAACTTAAAACTCATGGAGATGTTTAGATAGTAGAATGTTAAAGTCAGGTACCAAATACATATGGACTGGTCATTGGGAATGTACGTTAAGCCATATAACCCTCATAACTGTG
Organism: Lophiomys imhausi; assembly: GCA_907164525.1. Taxonomy (NCBI): domain Eukaryota; kingdom Metazoa; phylum Chordata; class Mammalia; order Rodentia; family Muridae; genus Lophiomys; species Lophiomys imhausi. The sequence continues at coordinate 3,202,692 of CAJQZJ010033126.1, read as the reverse complement.
GCCTAACTACCTCTGTTGTACTGTATTGTATTTGTTATTATAAGAGAAAGAGACATTTGTTGGACTGAAAGGGGAAACTGTAGGGGGAAGTAAGATATACCTGAAACTTAAAAGAAAAAAAAAGGGAAGAGGATGGGGGGTTGAGGGTGGGAGGGTGGGACTGGAGGGGGAATAGGGAGGGGACTGCAATTGAGATGTAACTTGAAGAAATAAAAAATAAAGAAAAAAAAAAGAAAACATCTTTGAATGCCATATTCTGCAGATCTCTTGAGGTTTTTGAAGATGCCCTATCTATCTCTTATATTTAGATAATCAAATTTTGCTTGTCTCTTAGCAACTTGATTTCTGAGTAGCTTAGAAAATAACTGGATAGACTGTCATAGTAACTAACAAAAGAACACGTTTGCATGACTATTAGTTTGCATTTCTTAATTATCCTGAACAGTTTATGACGGTTGGTAGCAAGAGGTCAAAACTTTGCATTTCATTTTTAAGCATTACTAGGAACAATACCTTTAAGAAGCGTTACCCTTAATTTTGTATCAATATACAAAGATCAATACCAATGTGGCCAAATATAATCTTAATTTTATATCAATATACAAAGATCAATACCGATGTAGCCCAATACAATCTTAATTTTACATCAATATATATGGGCCAATACCAGTGGCCAAATATAATCTTAACTTTGTATCAATATACAAAGATCAATACCGATGTAGCCCAATACAATCTTAATTTTGCATAAATATACAATGATCAGTACCAATTTAGGCAAATATAATATTAATTTTGTATCAGTATACAAAGGTGTAAGGCAATATTCAATAATCTGTCCTTTTTTCTTGATCTTTCGTATACTATGTCTATGTCCCATTTTTCTCAAGTCTGTTCACGCCTACATAGGAGAGAAAGAAGGATACAGAAAAGAAAAAGAGAGAAGTCCCTGGGTCTAAACTCCAAAACCCATTTAACAATACCATTTAACAGCTTGTAGTCTTTTCCCCTAAATAACAAAATTTTCTATTATCCATCAAATAACCAAAGGGGGGGGGGGGAACACCCTCCCACCTTCTGGGGATGGGACGTTGTTCTCTTAAAATATCTTCCTGCTGATTTGGGATGTAGTAAACCTGTTTGGGGCCTAAATAAGAATGGAAAAATGGTTAAAAATGTTAATAAAATCATTTGATGTTCAGTCCCTTTCTGCTCAGCTATTTAGATGTCCTAAGAAGTTCATAGACAGAAGCTGATCTTCAGAACTTTACTGAAGTTCTGGCTGGAGCAGTCTGTGGAGCTGAATGATCTTAGTGATTTTGAGTTGTTGTGGTTGTAGATTTTTGAGGAAACAGCTATTGAGGAAGTCTGCAAGTCTGGATCATCTGGGCCACTCGTCTTCTTTGGTGTCTGATCTGTTTTCTGCTGAGGTTTCCATTGTCCAGTTGTCCCTGGATTCTTTGAATGGATGCTTTAAATCTCCTGGAAAGTTAAGAACAGAGCCCTGCCCTAATCCTAACTCTGGGACAATTACCTTTTTTTTTTGGGGGGGGGGTGGTCAGGTAATATTTTTCCTGGAGCAAATTTGGTTTTTTGACAATATATAAAGTATTACCTTTCAATCCGGATTAAAGAAGAAATTATTTTGATATTTTGGAGCTAAACAAACCTTTAGTGTATATATTTTGAGATTTCAAAGGACAATTTGTTTGAATTGCAGCCTGCCTTTTGTAAGTAGCTTTTAAAGTTAAATCCTTCCAAATCCTATGTGCCTGTCTCTGCATTCTAAGTTTTGGCATCAAAGACATGTGGTTCCCAACTGATGGGATTAAAGATGTGCTCCTCCACCCCTGGATCAAAGTTTTTCTCTGTTTAGAGCTTGTTTTGTATCAGGCTGACCTTGAGCTCTGAGATCTGCCTGTTTCTGTCTCCAGTGTGTTGGGATTAAGAGTGTATTCTTCTCCAATGATGGGACTAAGGGTGTGCACCATCACCACCTTGTTTCTTGTAACTCTAGAATTTATAGGACAACTAACTCTATAGTGATCCTCCTGTCTCTGCTGGAGGTAAAGGCATGGGCTAACACCATGCATTATTTTATCTTAGCTCTAAGTTTTTTCAACTCTTGGAGGTTTGTAAAACCAGGTTGAACAGCTGTCACCTTTAATTTATTTACAGTGTTTTAAACCTGTTACCTGCTTTTTAATGCCAAACCATGGAAATATCCTATACCTCTACTACAAAAAAAAAAACTTTTAAGCTGCTAAGAGATAACAGAATCTTAGTGAACATTCCTATTGTATACCCAAATTTTGTTGGCTTTGTTTTGTTGTTTTTTGAGACATAGTTTCTCTGTGTAGCCTTGGCTGTCCTGGAACTCACTCAATAGACCAGGCTGGACTCGATCTCAGAGATCTGCCTGTTTCTGTCTCCCGAGTGCTGGGGTTAAAGGTGTATGCCACTGTCAGACTCAAACATTACTTTCTTTATGACAAAATTTTCCGCATTGAGACTTAGCACCGCACAAGTCAAGGACTGCACAGCAAAATTTATGGTAATAAAACATCCTTAGGATTCTTCAGTGGCCCAAAGAAGTAAGCAGTCAATGGACTGTTGGATCTAACAGCGGCTGACTGAGGAGCAAAGTGCATGTATTTGCTTTGCTATAGCATGACAAGGAATGTCTTTCTAGTTTGATGACCACTGCAGAGACTCATCATTGTGTGTCTGAAAATATCAACAAGGACAACTTGTTGGAGACAAATTGATGTTGCCAAAGTGGGATGCAAATTTGTGATGTTTCAGATGTGTCCTTGAAGTCACAAGGTCCCTTTGATAATTCTCTAGGAATAAAGCAAATTATTAATATTAATACCTACTCTATTTTTAAATGGCCACATGGTCTAATTGATCATTGGAAAATACTGCGGTCAGTGCTGCTAAAGTTTGGTAACACTGAGTTAAACAGGTTTCTTACATTCCTTTAACCTCGATGTGTTAACATTCACTGTGTGTTTCTGTACAGAGTGTACAGGAAGAAACCCTTCAGCAAGGGATTGATGTTCTCAGGAGTATACATGATAAAAAAACAATTTAAATAATTAGATATAAAAATGCACTACAAAGCATCTATTACAAATATTTGTACCAATAGGTAGGTAGTATGTACAATAGTAGAAAGTAGGTAATATGGGAAGTACTTAAAATGCATGTTATATCTACCAGGAAACTCCCCCATTGCTAAAAGTGTCTTTGTTTCTCTGCAGAACAAATTCCAAGGAATGGTCTTTGACTTTGTAACCAGACAAGTGTTTGACATCAGCATCATGATCCTCATCTGCCTGAACATGGTAACAATGATGGTGGAAACAGATGACCAGAGCGATTATGTGACTACCATTTTATCACGTATCAACCTGGTGTTCATTGTACTATTCACTGGCGAGTGTGTGCTGAAGCTCATCTCCCTCCGCCATTATTATTTCACCATTGGATGGAATATTTTTGATTTTGTGGTTGTCATTCTCTCCATTGTAGGTAAGACCTGTGCAAATTCCACATGATAAAGGTGGGAGTTAGAACCACAAATTTAGAATGGAGGTCACCTCACTATTCAAAGTGAATATTTTGATAATGTGTTTTCAAAGTGTATTTTTTTCTTCCAAAATTAGGTTTCCAACTTATATCAATATTGTATCCCATTGCATCTATTTGATACACTAAGTATTTATTTGTCAATTAGTAAAATTTCCTTTATTGAGATAAATTATCTTTTATAAATCTGTGTTGTGAACCAAAAAAAAAAAAAACATGCTTTTAAGTGGTTGAGATTGAATACTCCATACACTGTCTAGATCAGCAATTCTCAATCTGTGGGTTGTAACCCTCTAGGTGTTGAATGTCCCTCTCCCAAAAGTCACCTAGGACCATTGGAAATCATAGATATTTACATTATGATTCATAACTGTAGCAATACTACAGTTATGAAATAGCAACAAAATACTTTTATGGTTGGGGGTCACCACAATATGAGGAACTCTAATAAAGGGTTGCAGCATTGGGAAGGTTGAAAACCACTGATCTAGATGATTCTGATGAGAGGAAGACTAGATCTCTAGTCTGATGGTTAGGAAAGACTTGCATTAAGATGTAGGTATGGGGTCATCTGCATGCCAAGTGAAACATGAATACAAGATAATGGGGACAAGATAAAAACCAAGTGTTAACAAAGGCTAACAGTAGTTTCTTGTGGTTGTCATATATAAATTTTCAATATTTCTAGAAGGAAACTGGTAGCATGGAAATTCTTTCCCTTAGTAATATCCTTCAAACTAATCAGTGGTTATAATCATGTACAAGAAAAAGAGACAGAGACAGAGAGACAGACACAGAGGCAGAGATAGGGAGAGACAGAGAAGATTGACTAAAGACAATAAGGCCTATCTACTTAAAGGCATTGTGGGTTTTTTGTTTGTTTGCTTGGTTGGATATTTTGTGTTTTGTTTTGGTGTGGTGTATGTGTGTGTGTGTGTGTGTGTGTGTGTGTGTGTGTGTGTGTGTGTGTTTTATAAGTACTCTTTAGTGGAGTCTTTATTTAAAGGCAGAAAGGGGCTTAGAAATGTCCTAGCATGTAAAGCACTTGTGCAAGCTGGAGAGCTAGAGATCAGATCCTGAGCATCCATGCCAATTTTGGTCAAGCATGACACTTTACTGTAGAAAATAGCTAATTAAATTATTTAACAGTATATATATTATCATTAATTGGTTGGCAGTGCTAATCCTTAACCTGCCATTATAAATGAGCATACAGAGATTCCTCATGGATTTTAACAAGCCTTGGCCTAGATTGTGCAATCTTAGCCCATCTAAGCTAGCTCTTAATTCTATTCCCCAAATATGACCCCATATATACACATATCCCCTTGGATGGTTATTCTTCATGCTATGCTAATGTTCCAGGCCACATGGAATGAGGTTCTTTTTTCTAATCCATGGCATGTGTCCTCCTCCCTGATCTTGTTTTTTTCTCCCCTCTTCTTCTGAAAGCTTTTTCTGGAGGCTCTTTCTACAGGAGACTTCTTTTGCCTATAAACCTCTCTGCCTTAGAAGGCTGAGCACCTTAGTCCTGCCTACCTCTGTTTTTGCCCAATCTCAGGCCCCAGAATTTATTTAACCAATCAGATACAAGCAAGGTAGCACAACATTACTTGATGTACAGCAAGCAGGCTTCTGGGAGTAGGTTAATTAATATTTAGAATGCTAAACATCACCCCATCACCTTAGCTATAATTCCAGCACTGAGAAGGCATGTGGATACCCCTAAAATTATCTAGCAAGCTACTCTATCTATATCAAAGAGTTCTGTATTCAAGAAATAAAGTAGAAGACAAAAAGACTTTCAATGTCAGTGTCAGGCCAAGACACACACACACACACACACACACACACACATGAGAACATCCATATACATATGCATAACACATGAACAGACACATGCCAAAAAACAAAATCACAGGGAGAAAGAAGCTATAAAAATTTAAAAATGTAAACGTTACAGGAAACCAAAAGTATATCAATCTAGGAGCATTTTAAAAATGTACAAGAACATACACAGACAATTCTGTAAAAATATTAGGTTAGAAACTCAAGGGAGCATCCATTTGATAAGATGAAAACAGCATTAAACACTCCAAGATTTTGGATTGATGAAGTGCAAAAACTTAGGTTCAACAAGTTTAGAGAAATTCATCATATCTCTATAGATCAGTAGTTACATTATCAGCTATTAATATTAAAGCAAATTTTAATATTTATTTCTAATGAGATTTTAAGTTAACTATAGCATGTCAACACCCCTGAAAAACCCTACTGTGATTCTTATATTTTAATTTATTGCTGAGTCAAAATTAAGATTGATTTATATTATGCATGGTATGATATTATATATATATTCAATCTTCCATACATATGAATACAATATTCACAGATTCAAACACAGATCAACAGTATTTTTAAGAACCCTGCTCCTATACTGACCATATACAGACAACTTCTTGCTGTTATTTTTATATGATAAACTGTAGCAATTCTTTACATGATATTTACATTGTTAAATATGATAAACATTTTCAAGGTAATTTAAAACTTTCAGAAGGGTGTAGATAGGTTATATACAAATATGATGTCAAATGATATGAAACTTTAGATACTTGAATTTTGATATTCTAGGGAGGGGAGATGCATCCTGGGACAACTCTGCTGCAGATACTGGAAGATGATGGTACTATGTATGAACCATACCCAAGATTACGCAATTGAATCTCAATACTCTGAACTTGACCTTGTAACTTTAATGAATTGAATATTTTAATGGATGACTTCTTCACTGATTGATATTCTAATTATTTTCTCACAGGAATGTTTCTTGCTGAGCTGATAGAGAAGTATTTTGTGTCCCCTACCCTGTTCCGAGTCATCCGCCTGGCCAGGATTGGCCGAATCCTACGCCTCATCAAAGGCGCCAAGGGGATCCGCACGCTGCTCTTCGCTCTGATGATGTCCCTTCCTGCACTGTTCAACATCGGCCTCCTGCTTTTCCTGGTCATGTTCATCTATGCCATCTTTGGGATGTCCAACTTTGCCTACGTTAAGAGGGAAGTTGGGATTGATGACATGTTCAACTTCGAGACCTTCGGCAACAGCATGATCTGCTTGTTCCAAATCACCACCTCTGCGGGCTGGGATGGACTGCTGGCCCCCATCCTCAACAGCAAACCTCCTGACTGTGACCCTAATAAAAATAACCCTGGAAGCTCAGTGAAGGGAGACTGTGGGAATCCATCTGTGGGGATTTTCTTTTTTGTCAGCTACATCATCATATCCTTCCTCGTTGTGGTGAACATGTACATCGCTGTCATCCTGGAGAACTTCAGCGTTGCCACTGAAGAAAGCGCAGAGCCTCTTAGTGAGGACGACTTTGAGATGTTCTACGAGGTCTGGGAGAAGTTCGACCCTGACGCCACTCAGTTCATGGAATTTGAAAAATTATCTCAATTTGCAGCTGCTCTTGAACCCCCTCTCAATTTGCCACAACCAAACAAACTTCAGCTCATTGCCATGGATCTGCCCATGGTGAGTGGAGACCGCATCCACTGCCTGGACATCTTATTTGCTTTTACAAAGCGGGTCTTGGGTGAGAGTGGGGAGATGGACGCCCTTCGAATCCAGATGGAGGAGCGGTTCATGGCTTCCAACCCCTCCAAGGTCTCCTATCAGCCAATCACTACTACTTTAAAACGAAAACAAGAGGAGGTTTCAGCTATTATCATTCAGCGTGCTTATAGGCGCCACCTTTTGAAGCGAACAGTAAAACAAGCTTCATTCACATACAATAAGAACAGACTCAAAGGTGGGGCTAATCTTCTTATAAAAGAAGACATGATTATTGACAGGATAAATGAAAACTCCATCACAGAGAAAACTGACCTGACAATGTCCACTGCAGCTTGCCCGCCCTCCTATGATCGGGTGACAAAGCCAATTGTGGAAAAACACGAGCAGGAAGGAAGAGATGAAAAAGCCAAAGGAAAATGAATAAAAATGATAAATTCGGTGACAAATTGTTTACAGCCTGTGAAGGTGAAGTCACAAGGACTCCTTTGGGAGGTCGATGCCAAACTGACTGTTTTTACACAAATTCTCTTTAAGGTCAGTGCCTCAGTAACACAATGACCCCGTTGTCTGCAAACTCTGTGATTCTGTGTAAAGGGGAAACAACCTTGACAGGAGGTTGCTCTTCTCACTACCAGCTGACACTGCTGAAGACAAGAGACAAATGGCTATGCAGACTGTAGGGACCAGTCCAAAGGGGTGCAGAGCTATAATTTGGGGGCTAACATGAAACACTTTAGTGTAGTAACTGTATCCACCGTTTGCATTTCAACTGCCACATTTGTCAGGTTTTTTACAAACTCTGTTAGTGGATTCATCTTTTTTTTTTTTTTAATCCATATGTTGTTTGTTACATGTGACTATTTTTGTAAACAGGGTTTCGGTTGGGAAATAGACTAAAGTAACTCTTTTTCAGGTGTGTAACCTGGGTGTCTTGACCGTCCCCTATGGCCCTCCCATCTGCACAAAGATACAGTTTTGCATGAGGGCATGCTGCACCTTAGGATCATGCATGAGAAAAAGTCCAAAGAGAAGCAAAGACAGTTCTTCAACAGTTCTATGCCGTCTGTGTTTCTGGGAGGTAGGGGGCGTGGTACTGATAGAATCATCAGATCATGAGCTGTGCTGAGTCAGTTTTGTCAAAACTAACCCTTAGTCCAAGAGGATTGTTCAGATAGTCATTAAGTCTTAGTAGGTGCGAACTTTATTCCAATGTCTGGTCATGGTATGTTTCTGTTCATTGTCTCTTAAAAAAAAAATCTCTAAATAATGACTATGACTCCCTACGCCTAAACCTAGAAAAGTGAATTGACCAAAAGAACCCTTTATAAATTCCCGCTTAATCCTGGACTTCGTATAGCCATCTTCGGGTCTCAGCGAGGTTGACACTGTATGTGTTAATGAAATGCTATTTATTATGTAAATAGTCATTTTGCTACGTGGTGCATGTTTGAGCAAACAAATAATGACCTGAGCACAGTATTTATTGCATCAAATATGTACCACAGGAAATGTAGAGTGCAAGCTTCGCACAGGTAATGCACTGTATTCTGTACCATTATAGATAGTGTGGATGCTGTCAATGCATGTTGACATTACCATGTTGCAGTATCTAGTTTCTCCACCACTCAGAATCCCGTTCATGAGAAACCATAGGTCAGTGGCTAAGCCGAGGAAACTCTTCATCAGATCTCACTTCTTTACGTCATTAAGCAATAGTTTGCAGCACTTTAACAATGTCTGGGTTATTTTCAAATTTCAAGTGGATAGCATTGAGTGCATAGCCAGAGTTTGAGTAAGCAACAATACTGCTTACCCTGTCCAAACATGTTTAGAATTTTATAAGCAAATATACTATACAAAGTCACTTTATTTTCTTTTTCAGCATTATGTACATATGAAGAGGAAATAATCTTCAGGTGGATATCACAATCACTTTTCTTACTTTCTGTCCATAGCCGTTTTCACAGAAGATATTTGCTAACTAAGAAATGAAAACACGGCTGGGTAGTGGTAGATCTTTGCATTTTTATTATACTTGTTAATTTTAGATTATTTTGTAATTTTAAGGGGCAAAATACATTCACAACTTCACATGCGAATTATGATTTGCAATTGGAAAGGGATATAACATTTAATTTATATTTATCACGGTACCTATGCTGCCTGATTATCATACTGCTTGTTTCTCACGTTTGTCTTTTATTCTCTAATTTCTGTTTAATTATTTTTCTTTGCTTTGGAAACATACTTCTCTAGATTGTTCTAAATATAAATGTGGGCTTCATCATTTCTTTTCTTCAAAAACAGAGAAGATTACACTCATATAGTCAATTACATTGAGATATTTTGTTTCTTACAGAAGCAGACTATAGACACCTCTTTTTTTTTAAAACATTTAGACAAACTGTATTCATGAACTGCATGCTGGAAAATGTTGCTATTACCCAAAATGATGCTAATCAAAATTAAAAATGTGAAAAACTAATAAAAATTAATTTTTTATTTTATTGTTTGCCTGGTTTCTTTTTGTTAACAGATTTTATGAGAATATGAAGGTGCTTTTATCTACCTCTGGTGGGAAAAGCTGATGTGCTTTTATCCATGGTAGGGAGAATTGCACACACACACACACACACACACACACACACACACACATGTGCTCACACATCAGTGCACACAGGCGCACACACACACACACACACACACACACACCATAGGAACAAAAAACTTGGAGTAAAAATAGGACTTCCTAGAATGACACATCAGCAGCTAGTGGCAGCTGCTGATTTCTGTGAGAAAAAAAAGAGCCAGTGATAACACATAAACTGATATCCACAGCGGAAAATATGTCAAGCAAGTCAACTCAATGGGAATGGCCACTTGAGACCCAAAAGAAGCCATTAAAACCTCATTGAGGAACACAAAAGTTGCTATGTGTTGGCTACTACGCCACTCTAGATAGTCTCTGCACCCTTCCTGTATTTCTCCTGAGAAAGATGACCTTGTATGCATGTGTATGCTCCCCTGTCCTTTAGTTTCCAGGTTCATTGACCAATGGGAGGCCTGTGCTGGACATCAACACATAAGCAGGAGATAGGACTATTCATCCATTTGGTGCTCTTTGCATACCTTACCCAAGGAAAGTCAGGGTGGCCCCTCTTACAACTAGAGCAACTTTCTCTGAATTCTAATAACCCTCTTCTCTTTCTCTCTTGGGTAAGGGGATGTTTCCTTACGTCTTATGACTTTCCCGTAAAGTTGCTGACACCCTTGTAAAGTTTATAAAAACCTCCCTATGCCTCATTTTAATATGCCACATGTTTCCTGCCAGGCAGATACAAAATGCTGAAACAGCTCCTCAAAGACAACAGGAAGCAATGATTTGCCTTAGGTTGACTTGGAGACTTCATATAACTGACTTTCATAGACATAAGACCTGTCACTGAGAAAAACACAACATGGTCAAGCTTAGAATTCACAGATGTGGAGAGGTTACTTGAGTGGTCCAAGTAGCAAAACTGACGGTCAGAATTATCCACACCTCGGAGGACAGAGAAACCTTCATTTAACTTCAGCATTGTCCCATCTTAGTCATGAAAACAGAAAAGGCAACAATAGGTTTAACCAGAAAAGAGAGAGGAACCCAGTGATTTTTCCATCTTTCTACCTCTTATTGACCGTGTTTGTTTGCAGTACAAAATCCAACTTAATAGGGCAATTCCAATTTAGATGTGACTTTAAAAAAATGTTTTATTTCCAAAGAAATACAGTTAGGACAAGGATCTTACACAGATGTCATCAATATTTTTCCACATCCAAAAAGAGGAGATAGTAAATATAATCCTACAAATCTCCCTGCTTTGGTATTGTTTTTATAATATATTCTAAAAAGTAATTGATATACAAAGAATTATAAGGTCTTGCCAATAGGATAGAAGAAGCACCTAGAATATTCTCATCATAGGACAAATCTGGGACAAGCTGAACCCTAAATACATAACAATAGAACACAACATGTGACACAAATATAAATACCAATATTTGTAATTGACTTATTTATATAAGTAAATATAAAAATAAAAAGCATCTTCCTTATAGTAGGACATTAGTGAACAAATGTAGAAGAGTTAGAAAACTGCCATTGGACAACGCTTACAACAATTCATACAAGAATCATCAAAAATTCTAGAAGCCATGCATAAGTTTTAAGAGGAGCACAAATCTACATTTCTTCAAAGTCTTTTCTTTATTAATTAAAAAATGTAAAGAAGAAAATTAGAAAAGGACAAAGTAAGCAGATAAAAGCATCAAAAGGGCTATAAGCTTTAAGACCAAATGATACTATATATCTCTTGTTAAATTAAACCAAGAAATTGGGAGAGGTCCCAATATCCTCAAGGGCACTCAAGAATCTTCTAAAGTCCTTTTACTAGGCCTCATGTATCAAAAGTTCCACCACTTCCAACAGCATCACAGGGTGGTGAATAAAGCATTCAGCACACGTGTCTTTCAGGGACAATTTAGATGCAAATTCTAGCAAACCTTTAAGAAAGAAAAATCTGGATGAGGTAACTACACATTTCAAATAAGACTTTAGGTTAGAATTCTGGAACAGTTTAATAAGCATTTGAAGAACAAAATTACAGCAGTGCCTGCAAAGTAAAACAAGCCCGAGCCAAGGCTTCACATTTTTGCCAAACTTGTGATTTTTCTGCGCCACCTAGTGGCCTCGACAGGATTATTACATGTGCCAGGAAAATCATTTTCCCTGGTCAAGCACGCCAGAAAGACGCACTGCGCAAACCTGCTTCCACAAAAAAATGCTGAGAAAATGGAGTCAGTCTTTGTTTGCAAAAATGAAAAGCAGCATTGCCCTTCTTCCTATTTCCTGCTTCATCATCTTTATTCTTTAATCTCATACCTCTAGCTCCACCCACCCCCTCCCCCTCGCGCCGTTTTCAGACTGGACCTCCCCGCAGCGGCCCCACTACTCTGCCGCACTCATAGCCCAGTGGATTCCAGACTCAGACGCCCTCGCTGTCCTCCCTCGGGGTTCCCTCTGCGCCTGCTCCCGCCCCCCCCCCCCAGTCCTGCGGCCAGGCTCCGCCCTCTCACGCAGGCAGCCAATGGAGACAGGGCCACACCCCTCGGACCGCCCACCGCCGTCCCCCAGGGCTTGCGGGTCCTGAGCCGCCTACCCTGCGGCGGGCATTGGTGGTCACTCTGTCTGGGTGGCCGGTGGCCATGGACTCCCAGGGGCTGAAGGTGAGCGGGCGGCGCGAGGCGTGGGCAGGGCGAGTGTATACTGCGAGGTGGTTTTTACCCGGCCAGGCATGAGCACCGGCCGCTATGGTGAGGGCCTGCGGCCTTGGCCCAGATGCCGCGCCCCTCCAGGATGACCCCGTGGCCCGGGGCGCAGCACTTGCCTTGCCGTTAACGGCCAGACCCCAGCCTGTTGCTTATGTTAGCTTTGGACTTCTGGGGAAGCTTGCCTCGTCTCCAGGTGTGATTTTTAGGGACTTAACAGCCATCCTAAAGTCTGCTTTCCCCTGTAAAGGAGCAGGGGAAGAAATGCAAGCAGTTAAAGACAGGCTTAAAAAACAGGAAAATTGAGTTTACGAAAATGGTATCTGATTGATGCATTCAGCAAATATTTCAGAAATGTGAAACAACGACAAGATTTGGAAATGCAAAAACTTTCCGTTTCAGATGATGTTTTTTTCACTATTCACTCCAGGACTTGTTCAGTATTTATGAAGCACTTCTTCCTGGGTGACTCCTGGAAGTTGTAGCTAGCAGAACAGACTCCTGGGCATGAGATTCACCCATTTGCAATCTAATACTGGGGGGGGGGAATCCCTAGTTCATTTAAAAAGCCTTCTGTGTGTCTTGCACTATTTTCTAAGTACTTAAGATACTGCAGTAAATGTGCCTGGTCTTGTGATTTATGAGATCTGAACCCACAAACTGTTAAATGTGTGAATGCCATGTGAACCACTAATAGTAGATGGGAAAATGGGCTCTGAAGGTTAGGGAAGACTGAAATGTTTGGCTTTTTTTTTTTCTTTTTAATGAATTTCTGTATTACCTTTCAAGTTTTTCCTCCAACTTTTTTACATTTCTTATCCCTTCAAATTTGTCCTTCATGTTGCCCAAATGAATTCTGCAATAAAACCACTTTAAAGATAAAACCATTATTCAATTTCTCATCATTTACCACAGGAGATAGTAATGTCCTTAAAATGAGACCATTGACCCTGCCTTCCCTTTCCAGCTTGATCAGTCCAATATTCAATCTAGAACAGGGCTCTTGAACGTGGAGTGCCAAACATCTTCTATGAAATGCCAGATGGTAATTATTTTAGGACCTCTGTCCATCTAAAATGTAGTTGGGAAGCAGATGTACTTAAATGAATGAACCACTTCATGAGCTCTAAAATTTATCCATGAAATGTTTTTCTTGGCTTTCTTCCCCAACCATTATTTTAATTTTTTAATATGTATGTATGTATGTATGTATTGCTCACTAGCCATATAAAACCAAGTTGTACCACTATAGTTTCCCACCATGTTGTAGAATAAGGACTGTCTTGTAGCCCCACCCATCTCCCCACCCACCCCAGGTACCACACTCTCATTTCTGTGTTGCTGTTCCTATGCTCTGTACACACCTAGGTCTTTCTCAAGAATCACCAAAGTGAAATACAATGTTGAATGTGGGAGGAGAAGGAGTAATGGATCAGATCTAACATCCTGTGCAAGAGCCGGATCTCTGGTCACCCACAGTTGCCAAGCTTTGTACAGTATTCTGGATTCCTAACAGCAATGTACTGCCCCTTTTCTACATTGCTTATAGCATTGTATCTCAGCTGGTGTTCAGATTACAATTTCACCTGAAGATTCAAGATGTTTCCAGGGCAGTGGCCACGCTTAGCATTTCTCAATCTCGTGTTTATAGTTGCTCTCTTCTCAGTATCTCACCCAGCACCTGGTACTAGAAAGTAGACAGTCAGAAGCTGTTTGCTAGACTGCTGAACATGGGCGTACATGACTACTCCCAGCATTCTGAAACAGAGGCAGGGGAAAAGCAAGTTTGAGCCAGCCTGAGCTCCATAATGAGATCCTATCTCAAAAATCAAAATGAAGTTTGTTGGACTGAATGTTCTAACTTGAACCACAAGAGTAGCAATAGGTATGGAAATTAATATGAAAGCCAGAGAACTTAAAGACTGTTTTGTTTAGCAGGGCTGGGTAAATGGGAAGGGAGGGTCATGGTTGATTCGATGGTTCAGGCAGTAGGTGGCAAAGTGGGAACACGGAGCTGAGGAGAGAGGGGTTGGCCAGAGAGCAGTCAATGGCAGGACTTACTATTTTTTTTTTCAGACTATGACTTTAATAGCGTTATCAAGTTTTCCTCACAACCACCTCTACGTTTGCTTTACTAACCGTAGTTTATATATGAGCAAAAGTGTAACATAGCTAAAGGCATGAGGCCATGTCTTTACGCCTTTACATCTGTGTCCTTTCTGTGACACCACACCATTGCCTTTCAGAGTTAGAGTCAGTGAATTATTTTAAATGCAGCATAGAAGACAAGTAGGGTTATACTGTGACCAAAAATGTTCTTTTATGACCCTGGGGTATGAGGAACATGGAAAAAATCAACTGAACTTTGCTGCAGTGTGTTTTGGGTATCTAGGATATGCATATGAGTCACTTTCTTCAGAAATGAGGTGGAGAAGGCACATGGAGCAGTGACCACAGCAGGGGAGAAGAGTGGAAATTCTAGAGAATATTGCATGACCATGATCTAGAAAAGGCGAGGTGTAACCCTCCAAAACCCAGACTATGAAAGAACTGTCTGCACACACTTTTGTCCTTTCTGTTTTCCACTCATGTGAACCTGACGCAGGCAAACAGTGGCACAGGATTCCTCACCTTTGTTTATGAAGAAAGGGAGTCAGATAGTCACAGTGATTGCGAGAGTATGGCTTCCCTCTTTTGAGTAGGTCAGCAGTTAAACCCAAGGTACGTTTCCAAGAAAAGTAGACCCAACTAGTCATAGCTTGTGTCCTTGTTGTGACAACTTGACACACCTACGGTCATCTAGAATTACAAGCACAGGTGAGAAAATGTTTCTCTCTGTTAGATAACCTGTAGTCAAGTCTCCAAGGGGTTTTCTTGATGGATGACTGTTGTAGGAGGGTCCTTTTCACTGTGTGTGGTGCTACTCTGGGCTATTGGTTCTCTGTGATATAAAAAAAGCAGGTTGAAAAAAATATAACTAATATATAAAAAATAAATAAAAATTAAAAATTAAAAATAAGAAGTCTATGTCCAAGTTCCCTTTGGTGTGTTAGTTGTAGTATTGATACCTTCTACTATATAGCTAAAATCCTACTATAAGTGAATAGATGCCATATGTGTCCTTCTGAGTCTGGGTTAGTTCACTCAGGATGAGCTTTTCTAGTTCCATCCATTTGGCTGCAAATTGCATAATTTCATTGTTCCTGATAGCTGAATAATATTCCATTGTGTGGATGTACCACAGCTTTTTAACCCATTCTTCGGTTGAGGGACATCTGGGTTGTTTCCAGTTTCTAGCTATTACAAATAAGGCTGCTATAAACATAGATGAGGAAACTTCCTTATGATTCCGTGAAGAGGCATTTGGGTGTATACCCAGAAGTGGTATGGCTGGGTCCTGAGGCAGAGCTATACCTGGAAGCAGGTAAGTCGACAGCCTAGCTCTGCCAAGACAGGGTAGGTAAGTCCTTCATAACCCCTGCTCTACAATCAGTGTCTGTCAGAGAAGCGGGGACAAACGACTGAAGAGCGATGCTGTAATGTATGGAGAGAAAATGGGAACTGTCCAGGCAGCCACTGGTATGTCATTTCTTAGTTTGGGAAGCTGCAGACCCTGTACTTCCTGTAAAATCAGATATATTTATCCCTCTCAGGTCTCTGAGGTGATTGAAGAACAGATAGATAAAGTCTCATAATTAAATTTTGAGTTGTTTAGGAGTCAAGAGAGTGTTATACATCTAAGAAGATACTTTTAAAATTGTGTTGCAATTAGTATGAATGTTGAGTCAGATATAGACCTTTAAACTCATGGAGATGTTTAGATAGTAGAATGTTAAAGTCAGGTACCAAATACATATGGACTGGTCATTGGGAATGTACATTAAGCCATATAACCCTCATAACTGTGGCCTAATTACCTCTGTTGTACTGTATTGTATTTATTATTATAGGAGAAAGAGCCATTTGTTGGACTGAAAGGAGAAACTGTAGGGGGAAATAAGATATACCTTAAACTTAAAAGAAAAAAAAGGGAAGAGGATGGGGGGTTAGGGTGGGAGGGTGGGACTGGAAGGGGAATAGGGAGGGGACTGCGATTGAGATGTAACTTGAAGAAATAAAAAATAAAGGAAAAAAAAAGCAGATTGAGCAACCCAGTAAGCTACATCACTTTATGGCTTCCTGACTTCCCTTTTCTGTAGACTATAAGATGAAATAAACTCTCTCCTCCCTAAGTTCCTTTTGGTCATTGTGTTTTATTAGGGCAGGAACTCAAGGAAACATTCTGGAGACAGGAACTGAAGCAGAGACCATGAGTGTCTTAGTTACTTTTCTATTGCTGTGAAGAGACACCATGACCAAGGCAGCTCATATAGAAGTGTTTATTGGAGGCTTGCTTACACTTTCAGAGGGTTAGAGTCCAAGACCATTATAGCCAGAAACATGACAGGAGCTGAGAGCTTACATACTAACCCACAAGCAGCAGAATAGGAGGGAGAAGAGACAAAAACAAGGCCTGCCATGGGCTTTTGAAACCTTGAAGCCTCCAAAGATACACCTCCTCCAACAAGGCCAAAGCTATTCCTTCCTAAACAGTTTCACTGACTAGGGATCAAGCATTCAAATATATGAACCTATGGGGGCAATTCTTATTCAGCCAATCAGGAGAGGAACACTGCTAACTGGTTTTCTTTTCATTGCTATCTCATATATATGACTTTTAAATATATATACTTTCTATATACAGAGAGAGAAAAAATTAAAGGGAAAAAAAGAAATTCCATTGAAAAGGAAAAACACTGAATTGTCAGTAATTCCATGATCATTCTGTCTCATCCTTACTACTGAGTATCAGTTTTTAATGATATTTTAAAGAGCAGAGTAGACCTTGTATTAAGTTCTGGATTATTCAAGATTTTAGATGTCCACTTCTGAACATTTTTCAGAATAACAAATTGTTAACTGTTAGCCATTATTTCCTTTTAGACCCTGATTAATTACTACTGCCAAGAGAGATATTATCACCATGTGGTTCTTGTTGCCAGTGAAGGAATGAAGAAGTATGGCAGTGACCCGATCTTCCGGTTTTATCATGCCTATGGTACACTGATGGAAGGTATGCACTGATCATCAGGTGTCTGCCATGCTCTGAAGCTTGAATTTGAACTTAGAATACCTTTTCTCATACCCTAATCTTGATTTCCAGGGAAAGCTCAAGAAGCCCTTCGGGAATTTGAGGCCATTAAGAATAAACAAGATGTGTCACTGTGTTCCCTGATTGCACTGATGTATGTTCACAAAATGAGCCCCAATCCAGGTACAGTACTTAAGTGCAGTGTTGAGGCGGAGTTTCTGTATTTGACTCATTTTGACTTAATTATTTTTAGTTTTCTGTCCATGGTTCTGTTTACACAATGTTTTCTCTTCCTGACCAGAGTATAAATTCATCTGTCTCATGCTGCTTTTATATGTCCTATGGCAGATGTTTCAGTGATGCATAACGGTGATCTGAATTAACATAGTTGACTGTGTGTGTTTGCAGCTGCTTTACAAAACAATAAAAGGACAACTAAAACACAGTGGCATACAAAGACTGGTTATGTGTAAATATTGAGCAATATGCAGTTTCTCTCCTTAGACAATGTATTAAGCTTCTTGAAGACCTTAATAGCTCCCATGGGACATAGCTCCTGGAAGATGTTCAGTTCTATTTTGTTGTGTTGTAGTTAAGACATTTGCCTATATTATGGAAGTAACATAATTCTCATGGGGTAGTAATTGGGACATACAACTGTAATGTGGAAGAAATTTTGTTCTGCATAATAGTTGAGATATATGACAATATTATGGAAGATAAGTTATTCTGGATAATACTAGACTATATGGCTACATGTGGCAATTTATGGAAGGAATGTTGTTCATGAGTTAGTCTTTAAAGATGACTTGCATTGCATTAGCGAGTAGTGTGGTTTTTTGTTTGTTTTGGTTGTTGTTTTGTTTTGTTTTTTAGGTTTTTCGAGACAGGGTTTCTCTGTCTATCCTTGACTGTCCTGGACTCACTTTGTAGACCAGGCTGGCCTTGAACTCACAGAGATCCTCCTGCCTCTGCCTCCCAAGTGCTGGGATTAAAGGTGTGCGCCGCCATGCCCTGCTCATTAGCAAGTAGTGTAACCTATAGCTGATACAGAAGAGAATCCAAGCTATAAGTAACTTAAAAATATATATGTATGCCCAGTAACAATTATAGCACTGTGCATATTCCAAATAATTCAACAAACTGCATGTCATAGAATGAGTTTTACATATTAGAAGCATTTTCTTATCTTAAGAAAACTATCACATACCTCTTTCATGTCAGGCACACATGCACAGATTACAAAATCATAATTAATAAAACACTACTCGACAAGTAAACAGTTCTGTAGTTTCTGTTAGAACTGTGCTAGATATATTTCAAAGATACAAGAGTTCAGTTATCCATACATATGTGCATCAGAAGTGCATTGCAGAGTCAGGTAGTTTGAGAACTAGTCCTGATACTACCCCTGGCATTTGTCTCATTTTAGAATAATTACACTTCTTTATAAATTTCATTATTCAAATTACTATAATATAGTTGTCTATCTTGGGAATGACATAAACTACCCAGCTCTACTGCCTGATTGTGTGGCAGAATTTTTTATTTAATTTTTATTGACTTAAGTTTAAAAGTTATTATTATATTTGTGTGTCTGTCTGTCTGCCTGTCTTTATGTGGGGGGGGGGGGAGGCTTGCGCATCATGTTCAACTTTTCTCTCCTCCACCATTTGAGGCAGGGTTTCTCATGTTTCTGCCACATTGGGAACTTCAGTTTATCTGACCTACAAGCTTCCAAATCATTTTCCTCTGTCCATGACCTAGTTAGTTTTCTATTGCTGTTACAAAACACCATGGCCAAAACCAACATGGAGAGGAAAAGGTTTATTTCATCTTACAGTCCATCATCCATAGAACTCAGAGCATGAACTCAGGGCAGAAATTGATGCAGAGGCCATAAAGGAATGCTGCTTATTGACCCGTTCCTCATGCATTGTTCAGCTTGCTTCTTTTACCGTCCATAAACACCTGCTTGGGGAACCACCACCCACAATGGGCTGGACCCTTCCACATCAATCACCAGTCAAGAAAATATCCCACAGGCTTTCCCACAGGGCAGTTTGGTGGGGGTATTTTCTCAATTAAGGTTCCTTCTTCCTAAATGACTCTGGCTAGAGTCAAGTTGACATAAAAACTAGCTAGGACCCCTTGTCAACCTGTCAACAACTATATCACTATTCAACTAGAACCTTTGTTCTTCATTTGGCCCCAAGATGATATGTTAATATTATCACAATGCAAAAACATTTCAGCTTTTAAAAGTTCCTCAGTCCTTAAAAATTTAAACACTGTAAAAGTTCAGTTTCTTTAAAATACCCAAAGTGTCTAATAAAACATTAAAAGTCTGAGAAATTCCAAAGTCTCTGTCAAATTCCAGTGTCTCTGTAGAATTCTAAATTTACTTCAAAATGTCCAATGTCTCATAACTGTGGCTCCTATGAACATAAAAAACAAGTTAATTGCTTTCTTATTTCAAGAGGGAACAACCAAATTTCAACAGTGTGTGTAGTTCAGTGTCCAGTGTATGAGAGTCACTCATGACTTATGATCTTCTGGGCCACAAAGGGCTTAGACAGTTGCAGTTTTCTGGTTCTTCCATTTACAACACTTCAGCTTGTCTCATAGGCTCAGCCCAGCTTCATCCTCTCCTGCCGTTGTTCTTGGTGGTTATCCCATGGCACTGGCATCCCCAAAATGCTAGGGTCTTCAGTACAACTAAGTTGCACCTTCACCAATAGCCTCTCCTGGACTCTCTTGAGGGACTCTGGCCTTGCAACACGGTGGCAAGCCTCATCTTCTCTCCATGACCCTTTCAGGCCTTCAAAGCCATTACCACCCGGAAGACTGCTATACAGTACCAAGTTCAGTTGGCAGTACAAGGTACAACCATGGCCTCCTCTGGACCACAGTTTTCTGTGTGCCAGGAAATATTTTCCAGATCTTGCCTTGGTGATGCTAATCTCTTCTTACTAAATCATCACAAATTTCTAGGGTCCAGCTAACTCACAGCTATTGTCCCAGTACAGCAAAACTTTAACTTCACTTATGCTTGGCTATTTTCAATCGTGTGTGATTTTTCAGCCCCAGCTGACCAGAACCACACACTCTTAATTGAAAATATCAAGCTGCCAAGGAAGAGTCTTTGAGGGACTCTCTAACTTCCCTCTGAAATTTCACAAATGAGGCCCCGTCATCTGTCCTGTGCTCAGCATTTTCTTCTAAGTTCGCACAGAACAGCCCATTGAGCGAGCTCTGAGCACTCAATGACTTTCCCAACTCAAAGCTCCAAAGGCTCCACAGTACTCCCAAAACACCATGGTCAGGTCTGTCACAGCAATACCTCATGGCCTGGTATCAGTTTCTGTTATAGAGTTTTCATTGCTCTGGGAAAATACCATTTCCCAAAGCAACTTTGGGAGAAAAGGGTTTATTGCATCTTACAGTTTATGTCCATTATCCAGGGAAATCAGGGCAGGAACCTGGAGCCAGATGCAGAGGCTGTGGCCAGAGGGTGGGGGGCAGAAAAAACTGCTGCTTCCTGGCTGGCTGGCTCATGGCTCACTCAGCCTGTTTTATTAGAGCAACTGGGACCACCAGTCTAGGATTGGCACACCTGACACAGTTATCTTGGCCCTCCCATATCAGTGATTAATCAAGAAAATGCCCCACAGGGTAATGTTATAGGGACATTTGTTAGTGGAGGTTCCCAGTGACTCTAGTTAGTGTCAACTTGACATACAATAAAGCAGCATAGTCTGCCTTCCATCTCGGTGCAGGAATGCTAAGGTTACACAGGCATGGCTCATCTAGCCTTACATGAGTCTGGTAAGGTTACACATGCATGCCACCACATCTAGCCTTACATGAGTCTGGTAAGATTACACATGCATGCCACCACATCTAGCCTTTGACATGGGTTTGTGAATCAAACCCATGATATCAGGCTTATGCTGAAAACACTTTACACACTAGCCTATCTAAAGCTGCCCAAATTTTAATGTGACACCTGATCCAGTTATTAACATAGGTTAAGTATATGGATTTGCTGTTCAATTCTATTAAGTAACACACGTACTTTTTTTTTTCTGAAGAAAACATAAGCCCATTTCAGAGATAGTTTAAAAACCAGCAAACTCATTAATTTTATATCCATTTTGTGTTTCTAATTTGGACTGACTGGGCTAAATAAGACATTATTAAGGTTCATTTTGCTCATTCTTAAATGAAGCAGTAATACTGCCAGTATTTAGATGGCATGTATGGTAGGTATTTGGTTTCTAATCATACTGCCTGTGAAAGAATAACTAAATTCTATTTCTGGTTAGTCATCTGACCTATCATAAACACTTGATCTGGAATTTAATTTAGATTTAATATTACTCCCCTTTCTCAGATAGAGAAGCTATCCTGGAATTGGATACCAAAATGAAGGAGCAACGTAAGGAAGCCGGATGCAAAGCCTTGTACTATGCAGGCCTGTTTTTATGGCACATTGGTCGCCATGATAAGGCGAGAGAATATATTGACAGAATGTCAAAAATGCCACATGATAGCAATGAGGTGACCACTTTTCTTATTTTAAAACAGTAATATTAAAGAACGCTTGCGTTATTATGGAAGTATCCTTTGTTTATATTCATAAATAACACAGTTGGACTAAGGTTTCTTATTTCTATACCAGTATCTCTAGAGTCCATACTGTATTGTGCTTTGGTCTCTTTCCTTTCTCTTCCCCTCCCTTCCTCCTCACTTCCTTCCCTCCCTTTGCATCTGCATTTGTATCGTCATTGAAGCACAAAGAGAGTGCAGGCTTTATTTTCTTGGTGAATCAGCATGGAGCACATGCCTAGCTTACCTTCTGAGAAGATTTGAAGGTGTATGAAGAGATGTCATTAAAGTGCACGGGGAGGTAACGGGTATCATTATTATTATCTGCTTGCCTGCTTTGTTCCAGCCATTACTTTGATAAGGATACATCTGTAAGATTAAGTGATTGAGGGAAAATGTTTAGAAAGGAAATAGCATTTAAGCTAAAACCAATGAAGCAGACCCTCATATCTGCAACCAATTTCAACAGTAAACCTGGAAAGCAGATGTAGTTACCCCCAGGTTGGAAATAACAGGTAGTGGTGAAGATACATGATTTCTCAGAACAAAGGCTTTAAATCATGGAGGTTACATTATTACAGTGCAGATCAAGAAGATTATTTTAATAGTTTATAGTCTGAACTGACTCAGAAACTAAAATTTGGGGGGGTATATTCTTGTAGAAGGTTTTGAGAGACTAGAGGACTACAAATAAAAAATGTTAAAGATGCAGCAGGATTTGTCAGCTAATACACAAAGTGAGAGAAGATAAAGAGTCATAAGCTTGAGGAGTGTCTCAGTGTCCCAGCATCTAGTGAGATCTGCTTTACATGGGAAGAAAGCGTAGAGTTGGGACACTGAGCATGGAGGGATGACGCGCTTGCCTTTACACATGCTGGGTTTCAGGTGCTGACAAAACAGAGTAGCAGGTGAGCTTTGGGAAAAGGGAAGAGAGCTTAGATTCTAAAGTTCAGGAGGTTTGGGGCCAGAACTAGAGGTTGTAAATTACTCCACAGAAATGTCTTTGGAACCCATGGCAAAGTGGTCTCCTTAGTTGAAAGGGGTACTGGTTGAGAGTTTCACCTGTATTTTGAAGTGAATATGCAGGGAGGCAAGAGCAACCTTTATTAAATTCATATAAGTAAATCTAAAAAAAATAGCTAGACTATATCCCATTTCTTTTTTATTTTTTCTTTTTATTTCTTCTTCTCTCATACCAGATCCCATTTCTAATTTGACATTAAAAAGAAAGTATCTCCTTTCCAATCTTACAAACCTTCCAATCCATTGGAAACATCTATGATTTCATCTTTTCATTTCCCAAGACTTTTATCTAATTCACTAGACTATTGCAGAGCTTGTGAAGGTAGCTGTGCATTTATCTTGGTCTTTTTCTTGAGTGAAGTAAGGTGTCATCTCTGTTCCCAATCCTGGCCCATTGGGGGTGTATTCAAAGAGAGGTAACACACTCCCACAGAGTGGCCCACACGGCAACTATAGTAATGATCATGATCGTGGTAATCACTTGCTAACAAGGGCTCAGGGAAAGGCAGCAGTAGCATAATCGCTGACAAATTTCTTGCTCTTCATGATGACTCCAGTAGGAACTTTCTTTTCCAGGGGCCAATTTTGAAAGCCTGGCTTGATATTACAAGAGGGAAGGAACCTTATGCTAAAAAAGCCCTAAGGTATTTCGAGGAGGGATTACAAGATGGAAACGATATTTTTGCTTTGCTGGGTAAGGTAAGTTGGTGTCAAAGAAATCATGTTTTAAAACATAAAACACCTGAAAAAGCTGATACTGTGATCCTGCTGTCAGCTGTCAGAGGGACTTGTATCTGTTTAGGACACAGATAGGGAAATTACTTCTCTACCAAAGAGCCTGAACTCTGGATCAGTGTCGTGTCTGTTGTGGTTGGTTCTTGAATTATTTATTTCTTGCACAATGCCTCCCTTACATCTGTTATGTGTGGGGCATCACTGGAGACACGTGACATAGGAAAGGAGAACATCTCATGTTGTCGGCCTTCTCTTCCATTACAGAGATTGAGTAAAATGGGTACATTAGTTACCTAGAGTATAACTAGATGATAGGCGGTAATGTGAAAAATAAAGCCGGGATGGGAGACGGGAGCCAAGGCATGAATTTGCAGTTTGAAATGAGGGAGTTGGTCAGCACATTTGACTTTTAAACAAAGACTTATGGACAATGAGGGCTACAGTTCTGATAGCATGGTGGGGAAAACGTTAAAAGTAAGAGGATACAGATTCAGATACCTACAGACACATTAATGGCTTAGCAAGAAATCTGTCAGGGGTGAATGAGTGAGAAGTTAAAGGCTGTAGGAAAGAACGGAGTGAGGACCTAACAGGTGAGCCTCTGGCTGTGACTTTAGCTTTGGCCATGTGTTTGAGAGGTAGCTAGTGCAAAGCTTAGACAGATAAATTGTATTATCTGACTTGAATTTTGAGCATAAACAGGTGACAATCTTTAGAAATCTCTGTTGGATTTACATTACATCCTTTCATGTGTCTCCACTGATGTCTTCTGGACAGCTTTCAAAATGTATCACTGGGCTGCAGTGAGATTGCTCAGAGGGTAGAGGAGCTTGCTGTGAGGACAGAAAACTTCACTCTGATCCCCACAACCCACATGGTAGGAAAGGAGAATCCCACAAAAACCTCAAGCTGTCCTCTGACCTCCATCTGTGTGTCTTTGTACTTACCTGCAAACCACATTCATACATACATACATACATACATATTGGGACTGTTGAGATGGATTAGTGGATGAAAATGCTTTCCATGCAAACATAAAGATGTGAAGTCTATCCCCTGAAACCATGAAAAAAGTTGGATACAGTGGCTGAGATCCATAATCCCAGCACTCTCTAGTAAGATCAGAGAAGGAGTCACACAGAAGGTTATGGGCTTGCTACCCTGATATACATAGGTTGGTCGAGAAGTCTAAAGTCAAGACACTAGTAAGTGTGTCTGCTAAGGGCCCTGTCTCTTCCAAGATAGCGCTTGAACAGTCTTTTCTAAAGGAGAATTTCTGCTCCCCACATGGCAGAAGACCAGAATCATGAACATCATCACCACCAACCCTTTTACAGTGCAGTGTATTTTCATGGTAGACCATCTCTGGTCAGGTCCCACCCAGTTTTGGAAGACACAACAAATTAAAGCTCTGACTGACCCATTGTGATTATGCACTTGCTTTTAAATTAGTTCAGCAGAAGGGCCACCTCCTGTTCAAGCTAGGAATTAAATGCAGACTGGGTTACTGGTTTAATGTGGAAAGAGATGCTTTTCTGTGCTCCTGTGGGAGGGACAAAAGGAGAGAGTACAGATGTTGATACATAAGCTCTTTGTGGCAGGGCTTCATTATGTTCATTCTGTGTAGGTAGTCCAAGAGAAAATGTCTACTAAAATTTATCCTAATCTTTCTTCTCTTATTGTCAATTACTTGGAAATTTAAATATCTTATTTTAGAGTAATGCATTTCTGGGTGACTATGGTATAACTATATGAAAATATGTATACAAATACATACTTATTGAACTTTTATATTAGATATTGAGACAAAATGTTATGAGATATACTAAAGCAAAACAAAGGTAATCTAGAACAAAAAATTAAAAGGGAAAATATGGTCATTTGTTAATGTGCGTTGTTTATTTCAGTATCTTGCTTACAGGAGTCGGTCCCCTCCTTCTAACATGTGGGTTCCGGACATGGAGCTCCAATCATCACGCATGGCAGCAAATGCCTTGCTCTACTGAGTCATGCTGCAGACCCCTCCATGAATTTCATCACACTAATTACACTTATAGCTTATTTTCCCCTGGAAGAGACAATATATACAATATACAGACACTGTAAAAATATTTCCAGAATTACACTAGTTAATATTTGAATAAGAAAATAACTATCACAGCCTAATTAAAGTAGCTGCCATGTATGACAAGTGTTTGTGTCAACAATTGGGCAATAATAATCATGGGTGTGCCTCCTAGTAATGTCTTCCTTTCGATTACTTCCTTAAGATAGTTCTTAGAACTGTAGTGAGCTCATGGCATTTTGTAGTACTTTATTTTTCTTATTTTAACCTAAAGTAGCATTTTCAGATACAGTGTAAAAAATGTAAAATGTCTTTAGTTTTATATGTTATTTAAAAAAAATCTCTTAGAGATACTTAATTCTTGTTTGATTCTTGAGATAAGGCCTTACTCTGTGCTGTAGCCCAGGTAGAGTCTCTACCAGATAAAAGACAGGCTGACTGTAAATGCTGGCCATCATCCTGTCTCAGTTTTCTGAGTACTTCTGTGTATTATTTTACGTTTTGTCCTATTACCAGGTTATGCAGTGCACTAAGAGTCTATTTTAGAGCAAAATTGCTGATGAAATGTGTGTTAATTTTTATGTGATATTTTAAGATGCTATTAAAACTTACTTTTTTTCTACACAAAATGATGTGCTCATTTTATATCAGAAAATGTTAAGAACCATACCCCACGCTGCTCTGGAACTTACTCTGTGCCTAGGCTGGCCTCTGAGGGCCTGCCGTACAAGGTCATGGTTTGATGTCCCTTTTCCCTCCCTTTAGGTTCTGTGCCTTGAGATGCGCCAGAATTATTCTGGAGCCCTGGAGACCGTGAGCCAGATCATTGTAAACTTTCCGAACTTCCTTCCTGCTCTTGAGAAGAAAATGAAATTACAGCTGGCCTTGCAGGATTGGGATCAGACAGTGGAGACAGCACAAAGGTTATGTGGAAAATATCACAGCCTCTTTTGAACTGCTTATACATGAGAAAGAAGAAAATCTGGTTTTGTTCTGTCTGTTATAAGATTTTTATACTCATTATAAAATTTAATTTTTTAAATAGTACAGAGTGATTTTGTTCCAAGCAGCATAGAATTGAAAAAAAACACTTAAAATTGTATTGGTTTTAAAAGCAGAATTGGGGCTGGAGAGATGACTTTGGTGGACAAAGTACTTGCTGTCAAGCCTGATGAATCTGAACTCCTTGTTAAAGCTGAGTGGGTGTTTCACCCGTTATAGTCTTCATGTGTGGAGTGTAGACAGAGCTTCCCTAAAGCAGAAGTCACTGCTCAATACACAAGGTGAAGAGTGACTGGGAAAGCACAGGATGTCACATGCATGTGCACATATGCATGGCCATACACTCACTAACACACAGAGAGCATGAAACACATGCCTATGCAAAATGCCCTGAATGTGTTGGTTTACATCAGTATCTGAGCATCTATGTTAAGATAGCCACTCCTTTAATCAACAAGTCTGTCTGCCACTAGGAAGTGAATATTAAAGTGAGAGAAACTATATGCTAAGCAGCAGAATTAAGTTATACAGTATATTAAAAATAGCTGCTAAGGAGGAAACCAACTGAAGGATGGTATATTCGGGATGAGAAGTTAGAGGTGGCCATGGAAGATGGTCGTGAAGAATGGCATTTGAGCAAAAACCTGGAGAAGGTTGTAGAAGCACCCACCCAGATACCTGAGAGAAGGTCTTGTAACAAGGAGGAGACTGTGCAGAGAATCTGAGGCCATAACCACCTTTCATCTGTTTGATGAACAGAGAGTGGTTAAGGGTAGAGTCTGTGAGAAGGGAATGGGAGAGATGCTGCCAAGCCATGAAGGATCTCGTGGACCAGTGGAAGGGTTTGACATTTCTTCTGACATGCAGAGGTGCAAGTATTATGGTCTGAATTACACTTAATAGAATCATTGCTATTCTGAGTACTATGTGTAAGGAAGGGAGCAAGGGCAAAAGCAGGTGGACCATTTTTTCATGCCACTGCCATAATATGAAAGAGAAGTGCTGGGGGGGGGGGGGGGGGATCCGGGACAGTTTTCTTATGGTGCTTTGAGGGGTGACTGGAATTTGGGTATGTTTTAGCTAGGAAGGCAAGAGAATGCAGGAAAATGACCCAGGCTGCTTGTTCTGAACATTGAGTGAAAGTAAGTTATGGATGGCCTGTTGTGAAGTGCTCAGAGGAGCTAGTTGACAGGAAGGTGGCTTATACCTGAGAGGTAGATACTATTGGTATTCCTACTTTGCAGCTGAACAAAGTAAGCTACAAACCTGTTATGTGTTTTATCTATCACTACCAAGAGATTATTTGGGGAAAACTTTTCTAACCCAAACTGAGCAATATCTTAACAGACAGCAATTGGTGTAAAACGAACTACACATCTCAAGGAATAAAACAGTATGCCTTGGTTTCTCATTTGAATGTCAGTAATCTACACTGGCTGCTCACAGGCAGGACTTGATTTGCTCGAACTCTGCTACAAGTTTCAGACCCAAGTAACCAGCTATAACAGCACAGATGAAACAGTCCTCTTGGTGATAACAAAGACACAAGAGCTGAGACAGATACAGACTGCCTGGCCTGCCAGCATCCTGATGGCAGTTGTAAAGAAAGTAGCCTGCATGGTCTGTAGTCACAGTGCCACAGAGCACATTCTAACTTCTGCAGAGAGGAACTGCACAGTTGCGTGGCAGAAGACTATTCAGAAGGGAGAAAAAGTAGATCAGAAACGTATTATTCCATACACACAGGAGAGGATATCTTGTATGTAACCCCCTTCTGAACAGTTACTTTTTGTTTGTTTGTTTTCCTTTTTTTTCAAGACAGGATTTCTCTGTGTAGCCCTTGCTGGCCTAGATCTTGCTTTGTAGATCAGACTGGCCTGGAACTCACAGATATCTGCCCACTTCTGCCTCCCTAGTGTTGGGATTAAAGATGTGTACCACCACTGCTCAGCAGTTACTTTTATAATAATGTTTAGAAAAGATTCATAAGAATTCTTATAGCATAGAATATGTCTTGCTATATTTATGCTTTTTTTCTGGTGATGAATAAATGTTTTCATAATATTTTCCAATTTGTATTTTATCAAATAGGAAACTATTTTAAATTTATGAATAATATTAACACATTTAAATATTTTACTCATTTTGGCATTCTTAGATTTTCTTTAATAAAAACCTGCTTGAGGTAAATTCAACTTCTTAAAATTTTGCTTATTTACTTATTTTTATCTTATCTGTATGACTGTTTTGTCTGCTTGTATGTAACTGCTCCACATCCATGTGGTTCCCATGGAGACCAGGTGAAAGTATGCGATCCCCTGGGAGTGTTGGGAACTCAGAACTGATCCTGGTCCTCCTCATGAGCAGCAAGAGCTCTTAACCACTGAGCCATGTCTCCAGCTCCTGAGCTCAACTATCAGTCCACTGTTGCATCGTATAGTTAACTAATACTTCAAGCAGCGTTACCACAGGAGTAAGTGGGCAGGCACCAGCGCTACGTCATATCTTAAAACACGAAAAATTAACTTCCAGATTACTGTTTAACTAAAGTAATCGTTGTTGTGGGTTTCTGAACAAAACTGCTTATTGGAGTAGTAAAAGAGCTAAGCCACCAATCTTTTAAGCCCTCGAATTAAAAAAAAATCCAGTTGTATTTTATTATTAACTGGCATGTTTTCCCACAGGTTGCTGCTTCAGGACAGTCACAACGTGGAGGCTCTGAGAATGCTGGCTCTATATTATCTATGTAGGGAAGGGGACATAGAGAAGGTAAATTGTATTGTCTGATTTGAGTCGTCTGTGCCAAGATGAATTTCATCACACACCATTATAAATGATTGTATGCATACTCGTTAGAAGCTTGATTTTGTCTCAAAATGTTTATTATAACTTTTAAGTGGTTGCCAGAAATACAGCATTACAAAGATTTTAGCTTCTTGTACCAAATAGTAAGGCAAAGTATGTAGGGAAATTTCTCTCAGATGTCTTTAGATTATTAATAAGAGTACATGTATTTACATAAGATGTGGGTACATAACATAGTCTGTGAGGATAGATATGAACATACATATGCAAAGTAGAATTCATAGTATGTTGCAACTTAGTTCAGTTAAATGAGCTCATGAGGAAATCCTTCTAACAAGGCACACCTGTTTCAATAGTACTGCACATGCTCATTAGACGCTGGCTAAGGAGTGCAAAGTCCAGTCTGTAGCCAATCATGTTATAAGAGGGCTGTGTGTTTAACCTGGCTAGTGTAAGTACCTAGCCAACACTTAAGTAGACATTAGAAGAATAATCTTAGTGGATCAAACTTCTGTGAACTTTTTGTTTATTACTTGGAGAGATGTTTGCCTAGCATGTGTAAGGCTGATCCTCTGCTCCAAAAGAAACAAACAGAGACAATAACAACTATTCATACTAACCACTTTCATGATTTTTCTCTTGGAGAAACCACTTTAAATGTAAGCTAGGCTATCAATGTAGGTCAGAGGCTCATGGTACATTTTATAAGTATATTATCATTCAAACAGCCTTTGTGGCATGACTGCATTATTAGAGAGTTCAATATGTACATTTGTTGAATAACTATGGTTATCTTTACCCATCCAGAGGCATCTATTTAGGGATGGGTCTTAACAAGAGATAATTATGTGTAAATACTGGAGCTTGAAAAAAGAAATGCAGCTTTAGATTCCATTGAGTAATCTGGGAAAACACTCAGTATGTAGACTTGGCACAGTCACGGGGCTGTGAATTTGGATCTCTAGCACCCGTAATGTGTCAGGCCTGATAGCACACCCTGGTATTCTTAACACTGGGGAAGTAGACACAGGAAGATACTTGGACCTCTTACCAGCTGGTCTTAACAGAGTTCATAAGTTCCAGATTTGGTGAGACACCCTGTCTCAAAAGTAAGAGAACAATAAATACTCAACCTCTGACTTCTGTACATACACATGCACACACAGACATTTGCTTATGCATATACCTTACCACAGCACCCATACACACATACTGGATGAGAGAAACTTGTGAAAACAAAGGTCTCTTAAAATACCAGTCATGGGCCTGAAGAGATGGCTCAGTAGTGGAAGTACTTGTTCTTGAAGAAGACTGGGTTCAGTTTCCAGCACCCTCATGGCAGCTCACAAGCATCTGTAACTCCAGCTCAAGGGGATCTAACAGCCTCTTCTATCTTCCACAGGCAGCAGGCACACACATGGCGTGCATACATATATGCAGACACTCACACATACACATGAAATAAAGATAAGTAAATCCTTAAGAATATATCAGTAATAGTATGTTAGAGTATATGTTTGTATGGTAGAGTCTTTTTTTTTTCTTAGAATATTTTAAGATTAATACTATTTACTTTGTTTTAGGCTGCTACCCAACTGGAAAATTTAGGAAATGCATTGGATATCGTGGAGCCACAAAATGCTCAACTTTTTTATAAGATTACAATAGCCTTCAGCAGAACCGTAAGACCACCTTCTAGCCATACTCTATTGTTCAGAGTTCACAGTTAGTCAGTGGATGGAGTGCTGAGGAACATATGGCCTGGCATGAAACCAATATGACCTAAGTATGGCATCTGTTTCCAAGAAAGGAGACTCGGTGGACACCCTGGCTGTTACTTTCCAGCCTTTGGAGACGATGAGGAAGGGGCTCTTTGAGCCAGAGAGTGCCTTCCAGGCAGAGGAAGCCAGAGTGCAATGTTTGCAGCTGAGGATGTTCTGTGCTTCTGTTCTATTCTACAATCTTTGGGGAAAATCCATTAAAGTGAATAATAGAGTGTTTCAATGGAGGAAAAGGCCAGTGTCTAGTTGTTTTTTTTTTTGTTGTTTTGTTTTGTTTTTGATTTTGTTGTTGTAGTAAAAACACGCTTTTATTATAAACATTCTGGAGAGGCAAGGTGACAGGGATAGAAGAAAAAATAACAGCAGAATGGCAAAGCCAATAAAAGGAATCAAACCTTTGAACAGTTCAGTGAACTAGCAAAGAAATATAGAGAAGAATATAAATATAAGTAAAAGAATTATCAAACTAACTTGAAAGAAAAAATTAAGAATATTAATAGCTAAATTCTAGAAATTACCTTATTTTAAAATATATAAGACATGAAATTTAGAGAAAGAAAAAATCTAAAAGTATGAATTAAAAGTATATTTTGCTTTTATTTGTGTTACAACCAGACACAATTTCATTATTTTTAGAACGATTATAGAATTGATTACATATAATATGTAATTATATGTTTATATTATGTTTATATAATTATAGATTATAGAATTGCTATTGAAATAGAGAGCAATAAAAGTTGATATGCTCAATAGTTATTTAACAAATTGTAATTTTTGCTGAAGTTTTTTCCAAAAAGATGTAAGCCATGTCCTTTTGAAATATTTTCCCTATTGGTATAGGTTGTCTTTAAGGGGGAAAGGGTTTTTACTTAATTATACACGAGTATTTAGAAAGCTTAAAATAAAAATTTTCCTATCTAATTTGTAAAAGAACCATGAAAATCATGTTGTTTTTGTTCAACAAAATCATGTATGCCAAGATGGTGATGTAAAAAAAACAATGTTTATTAAAATGCACAACTTATGGTGAGTCATACACTCTTTCTTGATACAGTATCCAGAGGCTAGAAAGCCCTTCCCTTATTAAATAATCTCCATTCCTTCTTCTTCATCCTGTGCACTTTAAGCTGTATGTAAATGTAGAGAAAATAGGTTTTTTATTCTGAGTACAGCTAGAATTTTTGTCTAAATTTTTTTTTCTTCTTTTCAGTGTGGACGTAATCAACTCATTCTACAAAAAGTTCAAAATTTCCTAGAAAAAGCATTTAGTTTAACCCCCCAGCAAGCAGATATTGCTACAGAGTTCGGCTACCAGATGATTCTCCAAGGCAAAATGAAGGAGGCCTGGAAATGGTACAGGACGGCCATGACGTTAAATGAAAACAACATCCCTGCGGTCACGGGTATGCGCTGAAGCACTCACGGCTTCCTGGGGGACTGCTGGAAGGAGCTGCTGCCCACTGAAGCAGAGAATATATACTTAATATATAAAATTAAACTGTTTCTACTATGCACAAAAGGAAAAGTTGTATATCTTTAAAATAACAATTTACATCACAAATACTGTCTTGAAAGAATGGATTCTAGTTGGGTATTCCTATCAAGTTATGAATTGTATAGTGAAAGATTTTACATAGTCCCTGGCTTCCAGTTTTATTTTCCACCCCTACCCCTGTTGTGTTCTTTTTTTTTTAGTTTTTTCAGTCTAAAGCAGGATTGTTGTGATGGAAGAAAATGTTTCTCATTAACTTAGGTTAGTTGGTTGGAATAAGCCTTGATTGTTTTTTGTTTGTTTGTTTGTTTTGTTTATTTCAGGACTTATCCGATGTCAGTTAATAGAAGGGCAATTGCAAGATGCAGACCAGCAGTTAGAGTTCTTCAGTGAATTCCAGCAGTCAATGGGGAAATCCGCGGTAAGGTATTTTATCAGAAGGCAGGTCATAGCTGCTATTATAAAACATGAAGCTTTGAGGCCGGGCGGTGGTGGCGCACGCCTTTAGTCCCAGCACTTGGGAGGCAGAGGCAGGCGGATCTTTGTGAGTTTGAGGCCAGCCTGGTCTACAAATTGAGTCCAGGACAGCCAGGGCTACACAGAGAAACCCTGTCTCGAAAAACCAATTTATAATTGCATTTGTTAGTCTACCTCTGTGCAACTCCACTTTAAATGTTTTTCTCAATGATCCTAAAATTCCATTCAGCTAAGATTCGAATGATTTTATAACAAATATTTGGATAATTTCTTATAAGTAATGCTTTATATACACTTGAAACTCAAATAGAAATAAATGGTTTTATAGCAAGAAGAGTAAACTATGAAATCTACTTATTTTTCAGGAATTAATGTATTTACATGCAATTCTTGCTACAAAAAAAAATAATCGACAAGAAGAAATTATAAGTCTGCTAAATGATGTTGTGAACACTCACTTTTCAAACTTAGAAGATTTACCTCTTGGCATACAATATTTTGAGAAGCTCAATCCTGACTTCTTACTAGAAGTTGTTAGCGAGTATCTAAATTTCTGTCCAATTCAGGTAGGTAATTCTGCGTTTTATCCCCAACACTGCGTTGATGTGTCCCATAGACATTGCTGACAAATTCTCTCTAATGTGTTCAACTATACCTGTACCTATAAGTAGCATTCGTAATTCTGTTAATTGAAGTCATTTTAAATCGGTCTTTATAGAAAGGATTACTTTCAAATAATGAAAGTATTGATTTGTAAAAAATTTACATACAGTTTTTTTAAATCCTGAAGCTCTCAGCTTAGAAGTATTCAAAGTGACTAATTCCCGTGCTTGCTACATATTTGAACCTAATTGATAGGATCACTAATGCCATCTCTCCTTGGGCAAACTCGAAACCGGAGTTCTTTTGTAAAACTAATGAAACATTTCCCATTGAAAGCAGACTCTGCTTTGTGTTAAAAGTGGACACAGCGTCTAGTTATCTAGTCCAAAGAAGAGTCATCTCTCCTTCATAAAGGAGGTGAGATTTGGGTTAGAGCCTTCCAGTACGAGAAGGTCCCTGTGCTTGTTGTGCATGCACGCACAGGAATCCATTACCTCTGTATATACACACATCTGCCTGGTGGAGAGCTAACAAACACTGTGAGCTGTCTCATACCTTTGAGGTCAAGAGTTGAACTCCACCCTTATTCTTGCCATTTTATCTTCTCCTTTTCATCTTCTACTCTGTAGCTTTCATACTCCTTTTAGCCCCTGTCCTCTATTCTATATGGACCCTTATTGTCAGCTGCCATCTACTTGCTCTAGCGTGGAGGTAATGATGGTCTTTTGTAAGCATTCTCATTTTGAGTAGTAGAACCAGAAACCTGTATGGTACGACCCAGGAATCCTTTCCAAAGAGACATGCATACACTAGGCCGCATCCCCTTTTTACTGTCACAGATAACCTAACTTCCTTATATTCAACTCATATTTTAACACAGGGTTTTCAGCTAGACCTATGCAATACTCATTGCTTCAACCAAAGTTCTTAGCATCCCCCGATCTACAGCCTTATATGCTATATTAACAATGAAAATAAGAAAAATGGTCTTCCCTTAGGGAGCTGCCGTGCCTGGCCTCACTTCTCCACCTGTAATGGTGTGGCCACCAGGGTTCACAACTGCTGGAGCAAGGCAGGAACAGCCAGGAGATTGAGACCTCAGACAGCGAGTGAGCAAGGACAAGAACAGACCTTTAAGAGACAGGCTTCAGTGAGACAGCTCATTTACTTGCAAGAACAAAGACTTATTCAGACCTATGGGGAGTTGGTAGGGATCTTCGGGGAGAGTGTTATATCACTGGCCAGGGCCAGGGCACTGAGGATGCCTCATATACATGAGGACAGATATCAGATATTGGTAGAC
This sequence comes from Lophiomys imhausi, assembly GCA_907164525.1. Classification (NCBI taxonomy): domain Eukaryota; kingdom Metazoa; phylum Chordata; class Mammalia; order Rodentia; family Muridae; genus Lophiomys; species Lophiomys imhausi. Next base: position 3,167,181 of record CAJQZJ010033126.1, on the reverse strand, counting down.
ATAACCTTATAAGGAGAGGAAATCCACCCTGGCTGTTAAGCTATGTGGCATCTGTCCTCTAAGGGGCAAGAGTGGGGGTGCTGGGCTGTGCGGGCTGGGATATGCAGGCCAGGGGCCGGGTGGAGGGAGAAATCCTACTCCCAGCCAATCTCAGATCTAGATTTCTGGGGTTTGGACGTGTCTTGACCCCACTCTTACTCCAGACTGGCTCCCCTAGTCTTATGGCTCCCTGGTCCCACAGGGAGCTCTGCATATTGTTTAATATCATGTTATTTCCCAAACTGTGCTCTCCCAGCATCATACTTGATGATTAATTCAGTCCAATTGAGCTCAGTCTCCCAAGTGAGCATCCATGCAAGTTGCTTGGTAGTTTGAATGCATAATCCAATATTCAGCATCTAAGCTTCTTTCTGCAGATGTTTTTATGGCACATCCAGCATACTACATGGAGCTGGGAGAATGTGCTTGGGGAAAAACAATGTATAACCTTTTCTCTAAGAGATATATTCTAAAAGGATGAAGCAGATGCCATAATAAGACTGGATAATATAGCAGTGTAGGTTACAAGCAAATAATAAAACAGGGTAGAGGCGAAGAAACATTTATTGAAAGGGTCAGAGTGGACCTTACAATAAAAAAAAAATGGAAGGTGAACTGTGGAAATAACTTGCTTCAGACAAAGAGGACAGTTGACATGAGGATGGGTAGACTGGACTGTGGGAGGGGAGAATATCACAGACGTGAATATCACAGGGGAGGCAAGGACAGGCAAGGCCTCAGTCATTGAGTGTTTCAAAGGATTTCTTTGTTAACTGTGCTAAGAATGAACCAAACTATGGGTAGTTCACAAAATAATATATTGCTTGGTAGCTAGGGCTCTAATCCAACTACACATCCTGTTTTCCCATAATGTGGTTTTTATCTGCATGTTAAGACTAGGTCAGTTTCATAATGCCATTTTCATGGGAACACTGGAGAAAGGCGGCACTGACTTCAGCACTATTCCTTCCTCGTTGGCCTCCACACACAGTCGCCTTTTTGTTTTTAACCTAACAAGTATAATCTCAAAGATTGTCTCTAGATTTCTGTTTTTAATCTTTGATTGTACAAGGAAACCCTTGTAAAATAATGACTTTTTGTTTGGGTGATGTGGACCACACCTTAATTCTAGCGCTTAAGTAGCAGAGACAAGAAAATTGTGAAGTTGATGCCAGCATGGGCTGCAGAGTGAGGCCTAATCTCAAATATAGTGAACAACATAAAACAGAAAAGTGGGAGTTGGTCTCAGTATTTCTTAAGCAACAAGGTCATTATTAGATACTTACCATTTTTTACTTTAACTATTTTTCTGGTGAAAATATTTGTGTTAATCACTTGCATTGGCACTATAAGGAAATATCCAAGAAAAGCAACTGAAGGAAGGACAGGTGGGTTTACTTTGGCTCACAGTCTGTAGGTTCAGTCCAACTTGATGGGGAAGGTATGCGAGGGTCTATTTACATCACATCCAGTCAGGAAGCAGAGAGGTAAATGCACTCAGCTCGCTTTACCTTTGTATTCAGCCCAGGATTCCAGTTCATAGAATGGACTCACCCACATTTAGAATAGGTCTTTCCACATAATTAACCCAGTCTAGAACTCCTTAAAGGAATTTGCCCCTTGTCTCCTAGTTTATTGTGGATCCTGGCAAGTGAATAGTCTATTGTAACCTGAGGCTTTTCTATCCGTGCCAGTTTCCCAGAATAGAAACTCTGAGAATTATTATTTGCACACTCCTAAGCCATGTAGGTAGGCATATTTGCTGACTAGCTTGTCACTTACTATCTTGTTTATTCTATGTCTGCCACATGACTAGTTATCTCTCTTGAGTTTTATGCTTCCATCTTCCTCAAGAGTCCAGGGTGAATCTCCCCTCTCACTAACTCCCAGAGTTCAGTCTTTCTCCCGACCGGAACTTCCACCTCCCATTTCCTGCCTCCGCTAATAGGCCACCAGATTTTTGTTGACAGGTGATGCTTTCATAGAGTACACAAGAGATTCTCAGTATAGTTAATATTAACTAATATCAACCACTTTTAAAGAATTTATGTAATTTCAATACAAAGAAGTACAAAATTCTGATCTTGAAGATGCATAAAGATCCTTAACCCCATAGAAGAAGCAGCACTGTGGGAAACTATTGTAGAGCATATGCTGTGGAGATTTGAAGAAATTGGGATGACTTATATACTCAATAGTCATATCATCAGTATCTTTTTGAGAACATGTTCTAAGCCTTGGCATACGGCGGAAAGGCAGCACTTTATAGTCAGCTACAGGGCCCACATGCAAAGTGATCTTCTGTAAGAGAATGCAGTCATTTACCTGAAAGAGGAAGCACACTATACATCTGATGAAGAGGAGGAGGAAGATCATCCTTCAGGTCAAAGGAACAGTACCCATGAAGCAATGCATGGGATCTAAGCAAGAAACATCTCTCAGTTGTCTTCTCTTCCAACAGATGTTTCTTTGATAAGATTTGAACTATGAAAGCTTTCATGTGTTATCAAATTGTTAATTATATAACAATTCTCTAATTATCTAATGGCACAAAACCCACAACAATAATTTGTAAGTTTATTCATAAATGACTAGGGAGATAATTTAGTACTTGTACAGTTATATAGCAAAGGTAATGTGAAAAAGAAGAGAAATTTTATAAAAAATACTAGTTTCTTCTACTTACACTAAAATTAATGTGTGTTTAATCATGGCTAAATATGATAAACCCAGGAAATGATATCATTTTCTCTGTTTAGCCTGCAGGTCCGGGGCAGACTCTGTCTCCAGTTCTCAGGCGTTGTTCTTCTGTCCTGGAGACGGTTATAAGAAGTGTGCCAGGTCTTCCCCAAGCTGTCTTCTTAATGGCCAGAGTGAAGTATTTGTCAGGTAACATACACCTCGGCACTTAAAATAATGTAGGAGTTGGATTGTGGTGTTAGGAATGACAGCTGTAAATAGGTTCCATTACTCCAGGGAGGACAGTCACAAACAGTGCATATATTGTCTATAAATATATGTCTAATCTGAAACTGAAACAAAATGTAAAACCTACTATTTTAGGTTCATTTCATACCCATGTTCATGCAAGACCCCAATTAATTGCTATTAATCTTTCTTCTTCTTAAACAGTTTTCACTTGAAAATCCAACAAGTAACAGAAACTCTCCAAACATTTAAAATGTCTTTGAAAATTAACAGAATCATTACAGTGTAGGATGTATGTGCTTTAGTGAACCAAGGGCATATTGGAAACTCATTGAAGAGATACTTCATATAAAGCTGCAGTGTCTTAGATCTCTTGAGGTAGCAGCTGTTAAGAGCTAAACCATATATGAGAACCAATTGGAGAGAATAATAGTTCATATCATCAGCACTACCAAGAAGGCCTTACCTAACCACTCATCCCTTTTTATTTCGTTAAATTTTATTTTTACAATATATTGGGAGTTGGAGGCTATAAATTGTTATAACCACTCCATTTTGAGTCTGGCTTAGCATTTTCATTCCCATTCCCCTTCATAGTTCTAGGAATCAGACATCATAATAATAAAGATCCCAATGTTATTGATTTTGCTGGTGGGTGGTTGCCAGACTTTGACAGTACGTTTAATAAGTTGCTGGGCTATCTCTCCCAATAATTTCCTTGTTAGTGATCTACTTCTGAAGGGGAAATGGTGTTGTGGGATTTCAGTTAGTACGCTGTGCTGGGTGAACTGGGAAACTGAACTCGACCCCGTATTTTCTATTAACAACAGGTAAAGTTGAGGTACATTGAACCAGAATATAATTTAGGAGCTTTCTCCTGCATCCTAGAAAGGCTGAGTGAGAGGTGGGCCTTGTTATATCTACCTAAGCCAGTATCTGGGAATGCCACGTACCGAGTTCATATGGACTACTACATCACAAGGAAGTTGTAGTCCATAGAGTCTGTGCTGCTGATGCTATGGAGAGCCTCTTTCCAGCACTCTGGAACTTCAGCATCCTTATCACATTAACCTTAACCAATGCTGTAAGATGAAGGAGATTTTTAAGATTTCCAATTACATAGCAGATGTTTTACAAATTATTTGAAAATGTCAGTTGGTGTTTAAAGCATTTTAATCTATATCTCGTGTTTTAGAATTTCAGGAATATATCCTTGACTTTTTTTTTTTTTTAATGTGCAGTCATGTAGACATGTCTTCTCTTTGTTAGTGTAAATGATACTACAGCATTCCAGGTTTATAAATGTCTGTATCTTTGTCTTAGTCACTTTTCTGTTGCTCTGGTTAAACAACAAAATCAAGTTGATTTATAGAAGAGAGAGTTTATGCAGAGTTGGTTCCAGAGGGATAGGAGTCTCTCACAGCAGGGAAGCATGGCGCAAGGGCCGGCGTGGTGACTGAGGCAAGAAGCAGCGAGATTTCACAGCTTCAAATGCAGACATGAAACACAGACAGTGAACTAGAAGTGCACTGAGGTTAAGATGTCTTAGCACCCCCACACACACACACATACTCCCTCTAGTAAGGCCATCACTTTTAAACCTCCCCAAACAGTGCCACCAGCTAGCCACCAAGAGTTCAAATGCTCCAGCCTGGGGGAGACAATTCTCATTGAAACAACCACAGTCTCAAAACTCATTTTAATGCAATCATAAACAAAACTTTTTTAGGAAGATAATTAGTGTAGATTCTTAGTCCTGCCAGTAGTGAAGGGGTCTGACTATCATGTCATCCTTTGTAATTTCCCTGGTTTGCTGTGACCATCTATTGTCCTGACATAGAGGATTAACTACTTGAGTAATTATACGGAAGCTAGCATGCAAACAGGAGCAGAGGAGTAAACAGTGAGCCATAACTGCTTGTGATCTGGGTCAGGTGGGGGCCTACCTCTGCACTGCAGCCTCCCAGGCAAACATGGTTCCCTCATCAGGTGACACTGACGCAGCCTACAACAACCTGCAGCACTGCCTGGAGCAAAGCCCCTCGTACGCAGAGGCCCACCTCCTGATGGCGCAGGTGTACCTGTCTCAGGACAAGGTCAAGCTGTGCGCCCAGTCACTTGAACTGTGTCTGAGCTACAACTTTAATGTAAGTACTGCAGATTAAAGGGGCTACGACATGCGCCTCTCCTTGAACTTCTAATGAGTGTGTACATGTTCAGTTCTTTTACATGTGAATCTAAAATACTTTGCCTATAAATATTTTAACAGAATTTTGAAATAACAAGAAATAGGAGAAAAAGTTCAGGTGTCATTGATATAGATGAAAATTCGTGTGAATTGCCCCAATACAACCACCACATATCAAACTACCTACTCAGTGGGTGCGTGTAATCCTAGCTGCTTTGGAGGCTGGAGGCCGAGACCACCAGGCCAGCTGGGACAATGTGGAAAGGCCATCACAAAGCGCACGCAGGCACACACGCACGCACGCCAATTCAACAAAATAAATTTGTTTGAATTTGGTAATGAAAGTTCAGGTCTCAAGTTCTAGACTTTGTGCTTTTCTCTAAGCCCCAGTTTTCTTTTTTATATAATTTGTAGAATAGCAGTTGTTGTAATGAGAATTAAATGCAGCAATTATGTATACATACAATAATTTTAAACCATGGAGAAATATTTTTATGGATAAGGTTACTTTTCTTTTTTCTTCCCTTTCTTTTTCTTTAGAGTCAGTATCTTTCCTTGTAGGTCAGACTGGTCTGTAATTTAGTTTGTAGACCAGGCTGTCAACAAACTTACAGCAGTCCTCCTGCCTCAGCCTCCCACGTGTCAGGAGTAGAGGTTAGAGCTGCCACACCTCTTAGAGTTCTTGTCCCATAATCTCTTCTTAGATTCATTGTCAAAGAAAGCATAGTGATTTTACAAGTGAATATTACATGGTTTGAAGATATAAAGACACTTCTTACTATCCAGGAAATTTCAGTTATTTTCCCTGAACACTAAATACTTCCAGCACTACCTAAGGCTCATGAAAGGGAGCCTCAAACTGCGGATTCACTCGAGTTCTTACAGGAAAACCATTAAATGAGCTAGAGAAGCCAAGTTCCAAGTAAGAGTTCCAGGGTTATCCCCACTTTTTCTAAGGACAATGGATCTTTAGATTAGAGAGGCACCCCTGTGCGTCAGTCTGTGGGAGAGGAGGAAGGTATGAGTGTTCACTCCAGTTCTCTAGGCATACAGCCTTTAGCACCCTACCCAGCTGAGGAGCATCTCCCTTAGCTTCTCTTTATTTTCTCATTCTATTATTTTCCTGCATGTTCTCTATGTACTGCTTACAGCTGAAATACAGATGGAAGATTCTTTACTCTGGGTAAAGTTTTGGGATAGTTTGAAAAAGGAAAGACAGTGTTTAATGAAAGTTTGTTGAAACTTTTATTGTTAAAAGTAAAAAGAACAGAAATGCAAAACTTTTTTTCTAGCATTCTAAAAGGCATATCACTACTAGAGTAGCCTCAAAGAAAGATATCCCTTTACTAGAAATTTAAGTTTTAGGATGTATTTGCTGCCTATAAAAAAAAAAAAATCAGCTGTTTAGCCTCTTTGACATTCAAGAGGATACTGGAGTGACAGTTTCCCTGAATGTTAGAGTTAATATGATTAGGCTTCTAACTCTGTGCTCCATTGAGATGTATAGTATTTGAGCCTGGTTAATTTCATTATCTGAGTTGTTTTTTGTTTTTGTTTTGTTTTTGCAAGTCTTTCTAATAAAATATTAATTTAAAACTATGATTAGGAAGTGAAAAAAGTTAAGAGGTCAGAAACAGGCTTTGAGGATTTGACCGCAAATAAGCTATACTCATTGTAAATTCTGTTTTTCCATTGTGCACACTCCAAAGAGCTATTGCTAATGTCCTTCTCAGGTGAGAGACTACCCATTATATCATTTAATCAAAGCACAATCACAGAAGAAAATGGGAGAAGTAGCAGAAGCAATTAAAACTCTGCACATGGCAATGAACCTACCAGGTATGAGGAGAAGTAGAAGCTCGTCGAAGTCAAAGTACAGAACTGAGGTTGATGCAAGCCACCGATTATCGATCTTTCTTGAGTTGGTGGAGGTTCACCGCTTAAATGGAGAACAGGTACATTAACTCAGATTGGAGCCTTGGTGTGTGCGTGTGTGCGCGTGTGTGTGTGTGTGTGTGTGTGTGCGTGCGTGCGTGCGTGCGTGCGTGCGTGCGTGCGTGTGTGTGTGTTGTATGTCCCTGCTCTTCTGTGTAATATGGAATATATAGATACATATCTCTAATTGAACGATTTTCTACATATATGTACATATTCATTTTCTATACATACAGAAAATAAAAAAGCTAGAATTAGTCCCTTTACCAACTATCATAATTTAGCAATTTATTTTTTCCTTAGTTTTCAGTAAAACGTGTGTATTCTACAAATGACAGGGATTTAAATGTAATTTGCTCCAGGATGACTTTTTCAGTGTGCCTATGTTGGCCACCATGAAATGCAATCATGTGATTTATTATTCTGTTCCAGAATAGTAGCAGGACTCTTTATAACAATGGCTGTTGTCCTGGTTATAAAAACAACAACAACAAAAAAAAAAAAAAAACCCATCCACTTAACTAATATTTAAGCTTCAACTGGTTTTGGCCTCTTTAAATTTTAGACTTTTCACAAAAATATATTAGTTTATTTTGTCAGTACCATGAATGTACTGACATCTATTAGCCCCAGTGTTTTGGCAGATGAGTCTTCTCTCTGGGGTGGTTTGTTGCCTATTTTGAAAGAGTCTTTAATTTTTTTTTCTTTACAGCATGAGGCAGCAAAGGTTTTACAAGATGCCATCCATGAATTTTCTGGAACATGTGAAGAATTACGTGTCACTATTGCTAATGCAGACTTGGCTCTGGCCCAAGGAGATACAGAACGTGCATTAAGCATGCTTCGAAATGTTACAACCGAGCAGCCTTATTTTATAGAGGCCAAAGAAAAAATGGCAGATATTTATCTGAAGTATAGAAAAGAAAAAATGTTATATATCACTTGTTACAGGTAAATAATTACTTACATCGCACATTTCCCTCCTGAAGTTACCACTCACATTTACTTTCTGTCTTTGTATGTATGTCACAGATTCTTAACAGATCTTTTCCTAGGGGTGGTCCTCCTTCTGCCCAGGACCATTCTCAACAAGGTGTTTATCCTAAAACAGAACTCCAGTTGCTTCAGTGCGTGGCCTGGTAGTTCCTCAAATCTTCTCACCAAATGTTCCTTTTAGATCTGACTCTCTTTTGGGGAAAGAAAAAGCAAAAGTTAGATGTACTCTGATAACAATATACAACAGTGATCCAGGGGATAGACAGGCATATTTAATACATGGCATGACTATTGTAAAAGAGAAAAATTATAAGTTGATGTGCTGAAAGCTGCAAGGTGTGGATTCACCTTTTGTGAGGAAGCAGTAGCTTTAATAGTTTTGTCACAGCGAGGCCCTAAAAGTTACTGGGATGCACACTACACTTTGCCATTTTCACCACAAACAAAACAGTAATCACACAAACACAACTCTATATGTGACTGGGAGTGAGTAGACTAAGCCAGTCTTTACTCATTAGTATTATCCAATGATCTAACCAAAATTGTTTAAATTCTTGGTAAGTATTGAGTATTCAGAGAAACCAGTGCCTTCTGTTGGTGGAGGAGCTTAAGTGTTGAGATTATGTTTCTTCACTGTTTTTACGAGAGCCTAGCATGGTGGCTTGTAGCAATAAGCAGCCCGAGGCAGGAGGACTGCTGTGAATTTGAGAGAATCCTGCCCTGTGTAAGAGTTTCAGACCGGTAGGACTGTATAGCAAGACTCTAAATCTGTCTCCAAAAAGCAAAACAGGTGCAGTAGGTGGGGCATGCCTTTAATCCCAGCACTTGGGAGACAGAGACCAGCAGATTTCTGAGTTTAATGCCAGCATGGTCTACTGAGTCAGTTCCAGGACAGCAAAGGCTTCATAGAGAAAGTCTGTCTCAAAAACAAACAAACAAAACCAGAAAATAAACAAAACAGCTTAGTTTCTTTTGGATGTGCTCTGATGTGATAATGAAAAGCATGGTTTCATTTCAGGCAAATCTGACACATTAGCTGTAGAGGTGCATTCCTAACATCAGTTCAGGCAAATCTGACACATTAGCTGTAGAGGTGCATTCCTAACATCAGTTCAGGCAAATCTGACACATTAGCTATAGAGGTGCATTCCTAACATCAGTTCAGGCAAATCTGACACATTAGCTATAGAGGTGCATTCCTAACATCAGGTGTACAGTAGGAATAATTACCTTTATTATAGAGGTTTTAAGCAGTTATGTTTGAAGCTTAGCAACAAGCCACATATGATGTTGCAAACTTGTAATTATACCATTTTGGACAGTAAAACAGGATAATTTTTACCTGGAAGATGAGAGCTCAAGTTGTATAGAAGGACAATACAATGTATTCCTCCTGTTAAGGAGTCCCTCTGGACAATGAGAGTTTGTGTGTTTACTGTCCTCCTTTGCTCTCTGCTCTGTGCACACCAGAAAATCTAAAGAGTCAATGAAAAGTATATTTTGATATAGGGTAAAGTGTATTCATGCACATTGTATGACTGTTAACAAGATTACACTGCTGGCTGTACTCTGTGAGGGCTACCATATACTTGAGGTAAATGCGCCAACATTTTATCTTACTGGTTTGTAAATGTTACTTGTATTCAATACACTAAGTAGAGTTGGTCTGATTCCAGAGAAATTGCTGAAAGAATGCCCAGTGCCCGGTCTTTCCTGCTCCTGGGTGATGCATACATGAACATTCAAGAGGTAAAATTGCTAATTCTATTGAACTCAGATTTAAAGGAAACCCTCTGTAATTAGTGTAATTTCCTATTAAAAGTAATTTGGCCTTTCCATCATGTTTAACATTTGAGTCTTGATGGTTGTAATAAAAGGTTAGCTTCCACAATGTTTTTAAAATCAAGACAACTCAGTGATCTTCCTATCTGCAGTAGAGATGGTGCTAGAAGAATGGTGGGAGTCTCCTTCAAACAGAAAGGTGGAGAGAGATCTACTAATGGTTATAATGACTGCCAGCAAGTGAAAAGTTGATGTAGCTAAGAGTGTGATCCTTGTGGGTATGATTACAGTGATTAATATCTGGTTTTCAGGCATCTATCTGGAATTGTTGACTTTTATGTTCTTCAATATATACTTTGTTAAAACAAAGTATTCCAAGTTGAGAGGGGTTAATTATGGAATTGTTGCTCTTTAATGTATCTTCTTAAGCTGTTTGTTAACGTTTGTCATTTGTGTCTGGCAATGTTAGCCTGAAGAAGCCATAGTGGCCTATGAGCAAGCATTAAATCAGAACCCAAAAGATGGAACACTAGCAAGAAAGATTGGGAAAGCACTTGTCAAAACTCACAATTACTCGAAGGTAAGTGTTTCTTGGTATCAGAGACATCTGTTGGATCAAGGTGATCCAGACCTAGTTTTAGGAAGTCAGCAGCAGCCACCTTCCGCACCTGAGGTGATTTTAAGCTCCACATTTATGTGCACAAACTGATATTTTTGTCATGTCAGATTTTCCCAATGATGCGCGTTCTTCAGTGCTGCATTTTATGGAGACTGTTTTGACCCCAGCATTACTTTAAGCATCTTACATCTGGCTTTGCAACCAAATAATGGTCATAAAGTCACTAATATCACATCTCCTTTGGTATATAATATATAACATAATCATTTTCCTTTCTGCTTCCTCAGTTTGGTCATCGTATGCTTCAAGATGGCTGTTTTGTTGTTGTTGTTGTTTCTAGTAGGAATAAAGGGTTCATCCTCCTGGTCTGTTCTTGTGCTAGTCCTGGTCATCAGTAAGTGCATGTGCACCATCTGGAAAAGCAGATGCACTTGGGAAGGTTTGCTGACCTTAGAATAATCCCTGCAAAAATATTTTTGCTGAGTATTGTTCATCATCCCTTTATTGTTAAAAAAAAAAGAAAAGAATGCTAGTTGCTAGGTGATCCATGATTCTATAAGAAAAACGGCATACTTTATTGACAACACAGATACATACCTAACATTCTTTATATATTATTTCTGGTTATAGATATGCCTTATGCCTTAGATGTATGAAATCTCTGTGGTTTTCTTAAGACCTAACTGAAGTGTACTTTGTTTAGGCAATCACCTACTATGAAGCTGCTCTGAAAAGTGGGCAGCAGAATTGTCTTTGCTATGACCTGGCTGAGCTCTTACTGAGACTGAAATTGTATGAGAAAGCAGAGAAAGTTCTCCAGCATTCTTTAGCTCATGAACCTGGTATGAAGTCTTTCTGATTGGAAAAAAAAATTCACTTGATAAATCTTGTTGATTTTTATAATACATAATTTTATATTGATTCTTCTTGATATTTTTATATGTGGTTAGTTATATAATTTACAGGTATTTTTCTTCTTTCAGAACTCAACTCTAACAAATGGACGTGCTTTATATCTAATAACAGGTTTAATAAATATTTCATTGTGTTATAGAAGAAATTAATTCCCAAAATGATATAAATAAGTTATGTGCAAATCACAATTACCGGTATTTAAGTACATCAACACTTTTATAATCTTTACCTTCTAAAAACATTATATTTTTTAAAGAATTCAAGCATCTTGAGAGACTGCACAGGCAGCACAATTGGTAAAGTGCTTCCTTGAAGACACGGGTTCAAATCCTCAGCAGTGACATTCAACAAGTTTTAAGAAGTCCCGCACACCACACTGTATGCCTGCAATCTCAGAGGTGTGGGGGCAGAGGCGGGTTCCTGTTTGAATCCGGCCAGGCACTCTGACAAGTTAGTCAGCTCCAGATTCAATGAGACTTGTCTCAAAGGTAGGGTGGGCCTGATGTGGACTGTGGCCTCTGCATTATACACACATTCACACACCAAAAAGGCTCAGGCATTAGAAAAAGTATACATCAGCAATGTTCTCCATATACAGTGTGAGGAAATACATGTTGGTGTCAGTACATTCATACCATTTAATCAAATAGCACTAATGTTTTATAACTTGCTAATATTTTTATTTTCCTGGTATTACTGAGCATTTATTTTGTTTTCCCATATTGGTACCATAAACCACATTATAACTAATATGCTTATATCTTAATCTTTAGTGTAGACTTGGTTTTTAAATTTCTGTTTTACATTCATCTACTCTTTGGGTTTGTAATGTGAGTTGCAGGTGCACACACAGCCATTGGGTAGGTGTGGAGGACAAGTTGGGGAACTATGCCACAGTGATTGAACTCAGGTTGTCAGGCCTGGCAGCATCTTTACCACTGAGTCATCTCCCTGATACTTGCTTATACTTCTTTTTAAAATTTTTATCTGTTTATTTTACATTCCAATCATAACCCCCCTCTCTCCCCTTCTCCAAGTCCCACCCTCCCCCCCCCTTCCCCTGTAATACCCCCCCCCCCCCACTGCCTGGTACCAGCCCACTCTGGCACATCAAACTGTATCAGTACTAAGTGCCTCCTCTTCTGCTGAGGTAAGACAAGGAAAATGGGATCTAAGGGAGGCAACAGCGTCCAAGTCAGAGATAATACCTTGTCCAATAGTTACGGTTCCACTTGAGGACTAAGCAGCCTATCAACTTCATATGTGTAGTGGGCCTAGGACCAGTTAATTCAAGCTCTTTGGTTATATTTCTTAAGAATAAGGTGCTGGGAAAATGTTTGTGTGTTTACATTTTTTTCAATATTTTCACATTGCCTTTTTACAAGTCTACAGGGTTTATTTTTTAAGAAAATGTAACCCTTACTCATCTCAGAATTTAAAGATTGCTAAAATGAAAGCCTTGCTTTCTCCCACTCTCCAGTGAAAACTCCAGTTAACTACCTGTTTCCTAAGCCAGCCTACTCCTGTCTCTGTTCTGATGCACTCACAGTTACAGTTGCTGTTCTGGAATCCACAGACCCAGCCAACCCTGGATCATAAATATTTCAAAGGAAAACAGTTCCTGTATGAACATGTAGAGACATTTTTCTTGTTGTTATTTCCTAGCTAGCACAGCAGAAGAGCTATTTGTATGACAACACATTGTGTTGGGTGTTATAAGTAATCTAGGGGTGATTTAAATGATACCTGAGGACATGTACATGCTGTGTGCAAATACTGCATCACCTGTGTAACAAACTTGCACACCCATGGATTTGAGTATTGGCTGGATGTGCTCAAAACCAGTCCCCCAGGATACAGAGAAATGGCCATGCACACTAGGGCATGTAAAATAGGTTATACATATGTACATGTATATAGTTTATACATTTGTACATATATAATAGGTTATAGTATATGTGTAATTCTACAGTGCAGAGTATTCATTTTATAATTTTGTTCCTTATTTGCAAATATAGCCCTTTGTTTCAGACATATGTACAACAGTGTGTATTATAATATCACAGAGTACTGTGGGTCATCTATTGATTAGTATTTGAAGAAAAACCAGAAAAAAAAATGAGATAAGATTTTGGTTTGTATACCGCTGTGTACTTACTACAGTTGAATATTGCTTCTTTCTTTTGTGTTGTATTGCTTTGTGGGAAGGATGATCTCACTCTAGGGCCAGGCTGGCCTAGAATTCATGCCGATCCTCCTTTCTCAGCTGCCCAAATTCATGAGCCATCATACCTAAAAGACTATACTTTCTTAAGGATTAAACTGCCTGAGCACTGTGTCATTTTCATTGTGGAAACCCCGCTTTCAATCTGTACCTCTGATGCATGACATCATTAGTCTTGCTGTTTAGGGATCACAATCTGTTTTTAATACGTCCCATATGTCCTGAATCCTTTGCCTATTTTTCCAGTAGATAGTCATGCTGGGGTTTGTATTTCTTTACCAACTTTATTTATTGTGTCTTGTCAGATATTGTATCTGACCTCTTCCTTTTGAGATGTTAACTACCCTTTTTGTTTTTAATTTTTAATTATGGACTTTAAACTACATACAGCTTTTTGTACCTTCACAATGGATAGATAGTCAATTTTAACTTAGTTGTTGTTTTTTTTCAAATGCCACCTTTAGTTCATAATAAATAAAGGAATCTATAGGAAACTTAGTTTCATTCCATTGATTTTCTTATCAACACCATGTATGTTTCTATCTGTAAGATAAGTCTACCCTAAGCTTTCTAATACTCCCAATGGTCTTTGTTTAGCTCTTATGAAGCTGACCCATAAACCCTCCCAATTGAGGACACATTCATGGTGTGATTTCTGACTCATGCCAACAGTGTGCATGGGTCTGTTAGATCTCACTATTAAACATAAAGCCCTAAGGTGGTAAGGGAAGATACATGTGTTTTTTATAAATTAGCTGTGTTGTGTTTGTGTAGGAAGTGCTCAGTGAATGCTTGTTGAACACAGCCTGGGCCATACTCAGATACTTTTGCACACATTTCATGTGTTATTGTATTAATTAGCTTTAAACTGTCCCTATTTTCCAAATCAGCAATCTGTGGCTCATTTTCCTTCATGTATACAGGTTTCCACACCTAAGCATTATTACCTGGCTTTTTACATGGCTCTTTAACTTACTCCAGCTCACCTCCCCAGTGTGCTCTGCATGGAACCTGTCTCTCAATCATTGCAATTTTACTCTCCTTTGCAGCTGGTAAGAACCAGACTCTTGCCTTCTGCCTTCTCATTATGTTTAAACAGCTGATAACTCATTTCTGATTCTCACTGTTCCCACCACTCAGTTTCTACTGCTTTCTATTCTCCTTGCCTTCCCTGGATTGGGATGGTAGCCAGCTGGCTGGCCTGCCTGATTCCATTCTCAACAGCACACCCCATCTACAGCCTCTCTGAATCTAGAATTGATCAGAAGCTTTTCAGGATAAATCCAGCTACATTACTTTTACAGCCCCGCCCCCTCGGTCCCTCTAATGGGACCAGAGCAAAGACTCTGGCTTACATGGACTTTCACACTGTCTCTGACTACTTGCTACTTTTGCCTACTTCATAGCTTTTCTTACCTGTAAAGTAACCATGGCAAAACTCACATCTTTTAGAAACTTATTCCTGCTAGACTGAGTTTTTGTTAGCCAGATTTGTTAATTATAAAACAAAAAACTACCTTGCAGGTTGAAATGTTAAACAGTGATTGAGCCAGCAAGGTGGCTCAGATGGTAAAGATGCTTGAGGCCAGTCCTGAAAACCTGAGATTTAACTCACAACCCATATGAAAGAAGGAGAGAAACAACTCCTACTAGTAGTGCTCTGACCTCCACCAGTGCAAGGTGCTTAGGAAAGCTTGTAGGAGAATGAAGCCTGTCACATCCCATCAATGGCACAACAAGCTAACCTTGTCTGCATTTAGGGGGCTAACATGCCCCTTAAGTCACAAAGCATTCTGCAGATAGCATGCCACTTTGTTTGGATGGTTTAGCACATGTTGACGCATTTGAAGTTTTGCCTTAAGCATGCTAGGTAGGTAGTATTATTCTGCAAGGGAAAGAGAGATTACAAAGCTAGCTAGAGATGAGCCTAGACTAGAAGCCTGACCCAATGGCATTGAAATTTGTTCCGTTAATGATGGTAATTTTGTAAAAATAAAACAATTTCCTCTTAATTGTATGTAGATACTAATGCCTTCAACAAACAGATTATCTCTACAGACTTAAAAATGAAAATTGTTATCTTGACTTGAGATTACCAGCTAATAAGTATCTAAAAACAAATGCCAGTTACAGGTCAGTTCTCTGTATTTTCTTCCAGTCAATTACTATCTTAAATCCTCTTAATTTTTTTTAAGGTTTGACTATACTTTATCTAAAATTTTCCGTTATTATTCACTGTCAGAATCTTTTTTGAGACCTTTTTATAATATAGAGAAATACACTTATTTAACATGGCATTATTCCCTTTGCATTCCATTCTTAGTAAATGAACTGTCAGCGCTCATGGAGGATGGGCGTTCCCAAGTCCTTCTAGCAAAAGTTTACTCTAGAATGGAAAGGCTCGGAGATGCGATTGCTGCATTACAGCAGGTACGGTGTGTGTGACTGGGTAGGGGGCTGGGAAACCGGCTGAAAAGAACCGCTGCTGGCCCAGCAATTACAGAAGATTTATCAAAAAAGCAACAATTCGGTGCCTAAAGATGGCTAATATTGGGAACACTTGAATTTTGAAACCATTGAAGCCTCCACACTTCCTTTATAGAAAGTATTTTTTAATTTATCAGCTTTAATTTAATGGATTTCACATTGATCATTTTAAATTTCCTCTTTTGTCAGTTTAGATGGTCATGTTTTTAAAAATAATTTGTTCAGTTGTCAAGTGCAATACACTTTCTGAATGCCTGTACCTACTATAAAAATGTATCTTTAATATCTTAGTATTTTCACTTTTATTTGCATTCCTTTTTAATAATCATGCAGGGCTTTATTTATGCTAATGTTGTTAATGAATCACCCCTTTTCCTCTCTGGCTTCACTGAATGCTTGCTTTTTACCACATGTTGACACAAAAAAGCAGTTTTCTTCTTAATTGTATGCACATATTAATGGCTTTAATAAACAGAAATTTTTACAGACTTGAAATGGAAACCGAAATGCCAGTCTTTGGGACTGCTGGCTTTGGAGTAGTTTCCTAACTTCTTGCCCTTGCACAGTGCCAGCGCCTTACTCGGAGTGCTCGATCCTTTGAGTTTTGTTGAAGTTTCCTTTTCTACATGGTGATCAGTTGGGGAACTAGTTTCTGTGTTCAATGGTGATGTGTTTCTGGCATTGAGGAGTGCTTACAATATGCCAGTGCCACTGTGGCTTGTCAACAGGCTGGGTGGGGGTGACACATGCCATGGCTCACATGTGACAGTCAGAGGGAAAGCTGTGGAGCAAGTTCTTTTCTTTTACCTTAATGTGGGTTCCAGGGATCAAACTCTGCCTGATAGAGTTCCTTAGCAAGCACTATGTCATCTCTCTGCCTGACTCTGGCTTCCTCTTGATCAGTTTTCAGAATATGTTTTTACTTTCACCTTTTCATTTCCTTATAATGAAGACATGATTCCTTATAATGAATACTTTTTTTCTGCTCTGATAATGTTGTTCTGTTAATCTGTTCATTAGAACGTTTAATGTATAGTCAAGCCTAGTAGCACAAATTTGTAATCCTAGCTACTTGTGAAACTGAGGAGGGAACAAAATTTAAGTTCAAGACCTTCTTGGGCCATAGAGTAAGATCAAGAGCAACCTGAACAACCTACTGAAATGTTCTCTCAAAGTTAAAAATAAGAAGGCTGAGTAAATGTAGTTCAGTTCCCTGTACAGATTTTTAAAAATGGTATTTGCTGGGTGGTGGTGGCACAAACCTTTAAAACAAGTGCTTGGGAGGCAGAGGCAGGCAGATCTCTGTGAGTTTGAGGCCAACCTGGTCTACAGAGTGAGTTCCAGGACAGCCAGGCTACCCAGAGAAACCCTGCCTCAAAAAAAGTACAACACAAAACAAAAACTCCAAAATAAAAAACTAGATATTTTATTTACTTGCATGCAGGATAATTATGGATTATATTTGGACTTCTTTCTACCATCGTACACTTTGTTTACAATTTTGAACTTTTAAAACTTCATGTTCTAGGTTTTTTGTTTGTTTGCTTGCTTGTTTGTTTTAGTTTCAGTTCATTTTCCCTCCAGTGGTCTGTTTTTCATGCCTTGGTTTCGTATTCTGTGGTTATTCTGTGGACTGCAGTGCATGGTTTTGGCTTACCCTTCTCTTCACCCCAACTTTGCCTTTCCCATCCTGGTTCTCATCTCTTTCAAACTGGCTGCTTAAATTATTTATAATTAACACTACTACATGATGCATTTCCCCTTACTGCCAAACTTAGAATCCTTTGTACAATTAGATAATTATATAATAAGTCAGCAGGTCATGTAAACATTGCTAGGCAAACATTTTCTAGATATTTCTGTACTTTAATGTAGTATTCATAGTTTATTTCATATTCTACCCATTGTCCACTTCTCCTTCTAATTTGTAATTATTTCTTAGTTAATTGCTTTCTATGTGTATATGTGTGTGCCTGCTTGTCTATATATGCACCATGAGCTTGCAGGTTCTACACCTGGAGGCTAGAGGAGGGTAATTGATCCCCTGGAACTGGAGTTACCTGATGTGAATGCTAGGAACTGAACCCAGGTAGGTGCTCTGCAGGAGCAGCAAGTGCTGACTCCTAAGTATTTATATATCTAGGACACATTATTGTATATTACAGAATTATCATAAGAAAAGGTTCAAATTTTGTAAAAACCCATCATCTCTAGTGAACATTTCATTTGCTTGTATAAGCTGATATAATGGAGTGTTGAGAACAATGCAGCATGACTCAGCATTGTTAGCTTCCTCCTTACTCAGGTCCAATGATGGTAGCATTACTTTTATCCAGAATTTATTGCCAGCATGGACTCTCAAAGCCTTAAGCTGTTAATTGGCACAGATAATTGTAATATCATGGCAAAGGTCTTCTGAAATACAAATTTATGACTTGACAATGATTAAGCAAACAGCATCCTCCTTAACATGACCATCCACTCCTGCCAGTGTGCTGCACCCAAAATGGAACAGCCAGAAAAGTAGAACCAAGAAACAGCGAGGTGGCTTAGCAACGGGGTAAAGGGGCTTTGCTGCCAAGACTGACCTCTTCCTGAGTTTGGTCCTCAGAGGCCACATGGTGGAGGAGAAAACTAACTCCCACATGCTTAGCCTTCCCACCCCAAAAAAACACATCAGCAGATCTAAATAAACAAACTTTAAGCAGGAGATCTGAGGCTAAGCTATTTATAAGACTTGAGCACTTTTCTTCTCTTAATGTTAGCCCAGGGAAATACACCGGGCATCTCTGGTTCCTAGTCTCTGCTTACTTAGATGCTGATAGACTAACAGCTATCTGTTCCTATCTTCCCTTCACTGATACTTCCTATTCCCTTTATGGGGCGATCATTCATTCCTAAAGTGTTAGCAAAGCTATATTGTCAGGTGTATTTTCCCAATGGGTTCTCATTGAACTTAGCTTTTGCCTCTCTAACTTGTATATGTTGATTTCATAGCTTAATTCTGGATGAAATTTTCTAATATGTGTAGATTATATTTGTTTATATTTCTTACGTTCAACATTTGTATTTCTCCAGTGTGCATAGTTTCACCATATATATTTTTCTAATGCATGTAGCTTTGTATTCAACATGTAAAAATTAATATTAAATTCAATTTAATGGCATATGTTATTTTGAAGTAATCATAAGATATGCAATATAAAGTTATAAAAACATGGAAAATTAGAAGCCATTGTTGAAGCTCCACCTGACCTCCAAAATTGAGCCAGTGTCCTGTTTTCTATTTCCATGGAAACCACTGTATAACTGGAGTTGGTTGGATGGACATATAGATAAAAGATATTTCTACTCTTAAATAAATACAAAATGTTTATATCTGTACTTTTTTCCAGCCAACAAGTTGAAAGAATTTATAATTATATATTGTAAAATGCAAAAGAAGCATTAAAATGTAAATGTTAATAGTCAGGGCTTATGCAGTTACTGTAACAAATTAATTGAGCTTTAGGCCTTCTCAAAGCCAGGGGTAAACATAATACCAGTTCTTTTTTAAAAACTATATATTGTTGGAGCTGTAGAGATGGCTCAGTGATTAAGTGCACATGATGCTCTTCCACAGGACCCAAGTTTCATTTGAAACAACCACATCAGACAGCTTGCAACCATCTGTAACTCCAGCTCCAGGGAATGATTGGGTACCTCTAGCCTCCTCAGGCACCCGCACTCATGTGCATTTACCGCATGCAGACACACCTGTCTACACATAATTTAAAATAAGTAAAAATAAATATTTAAAATATATTTGAATTGCTAATGTAAGTTTTTAATAATGATTGTACCCATTCTTACAGCAACTTAACATTTTTATAAAATGCTTTAGATATGAAATGAAAAATTATTTTGCAAAATTATTTTATGCAAATATCTTCTAGTTCTATATCCTTACGAAAATAGCAAGGGGTCTCTTTTTGTCGTGTGTGTGTGTGTGTGTGTGTGTGTGTGTGTGTCCCTCTTTATCTCTATCACACACACACTAATTTATAAATGTGTTTCTCAGGAGAGCTAAACAAATGAGATGCACACCAACAACTTATTTGCCTTTCTAGAAGTTTAGCTGATGCAAGGATAAAACTCAGATTGCATAGATTGAAAATCTTTTACAAATATTTTAATTCATAAAATTTATCATTCAAATCACAGAACTTCTGAACAGGGAGCCACACTAAAACAAAGCAACAGGCTGTACTTGTATATTTGTGTGTTTATACAGATATGTAACAATTATAACAAAAGAAAAAGGAGCCACCAGTTTGAGAGGGAATGAGGTGGGTTGGGGCACAGAAAGAGCTGGAGGGAGGAAAGGGAAGGGGAGTGATATAATCATATTTTAATTTTAAATGTTTTAATAAAAAGTATTTAAAATAGCTATAAAAGATATATTCCCTAGTTATTTCACAATAAAATAAAGCTGCAGGAGTGACCAGTGACTGTGCTGGGCAGGTTTTACAATTAATAAAAGAGAGCTAAAATAGTAATAATTTTTACTTTGTCCATATATCTAGCTGTGAACTGACTACATTCATAATCTCACTGTCTGGTATGAAGTGGATCTCATAAACACTAGTTATGACTTGAAGTGCTCACCACCTGTGTAGGCTTCCTTCTTTGTAAAGTACAGCCAGCCATTGGTGCTGTGCGGGTTGAATGCCCGAGGGCTATCCTGCCATCTGCAGGCATGGCTTCTGCTGGTATCAGTATCACCTAAGAATTGAAAATAAACTTTTTCACACTCAGCTGCCCTACTGAGCAAGGAACTCTTGAGATGGCATCCCCAGTTCTCATTTTCAAGCTCCCTCCTGGTGATTCTGATACTAAAGTTTTCAAAGTATGTCTTTAGAGCAGATCTTTTACAGGTAAAAAGTACAAGTTTCTAGACTATCACATGCTACCCAGATTATAAATCAAAGACATATTGCGTCATTGGGTAAAGGTCTTAGGAATTGTGGTGACAATCAAAGACTTAAAACCTGTGTTTGTTCGGAAAAGTTGCTATGGTTTTAATTACAGCTCTCAGAAAGTTCGTATTTGAAATCTAATTCTCAATAAACAGAGTTGGGAGTTCAGCCTAGGAAGAGTGTTTAAAATATTCACCCTCATGCGTACATTAGTGTAGACTAAGATAGGACTTAAAGTTTCATATCCACCTCCTATTCTCTGACCCTCTCACCTTCTGACAGAGGACAGCACAGAGAAAGGAGGCCCTTGCTTGATGCTATCTATACTTTGATATTAGGCTTTCCAAGCTCTGCAACATAGATGAATTTCTTTTCTAAAAACTAAAAAAGAGGGCATTGTTAATATAAGATGGGTAAGTAACTGTAAACTGAGGCTGTCTCCAAGGTTCAAATCGTTTCACTTCTCACCTTACTCGGTGAAGACCTATGCTCCAGCAGTTGCCATGAGCCTCTATCGCACATACTATTTGTAGTTGCTTTTCATTTTTCCTTTCCTACTGAGGGCAAAATAGTATAAGGCCAGAAAGATGGAACATGTTTCAGCACAGAAAAAATAAATACATATACATATGCGTGCACACATACATATATACCTAGACATATATACATACATACAAATATACCTAGGTGTATAACAAAAAAAACGAAACATACACATACATGCATAGAAACATATTTACTTAATCAAAATTAAAATTTCATGAGAGTATTCATCTTTGCTGTATATGATGTAGATTCATGTTTTATCATCCTTTCATTTCCAGAAGGCTATTATAACCCTCTAAACTGGTGGTTCAAAAATGAAAATTTTAAATGCTGTGCATCATATTCATCAAATATAAATTGTCAGCCAACATTTTGGCAGGCGTCCTTGAAGCAGTACCCTGTATGTGGTGTGAGACAGGCACTCACTTTTTCTTAAATGTGTCCTAGTGAGATTGTTAATAACACAGGGTTAGATTTTACTTGTTAAGCACTACAGAAGGCATTCTCTCTCACTTATCCTACAAACCAGAAGTATGAATAGCATCTTTCCAATCTAGCCATGTGTTTACTACTTTTATGCAGAGAAGGATCTCTTAGTCTAGGGTGACTGGGCACAACCCAGGCCCATGGCTAAACACACTGCCAGTCGATTACCCACCATTAGACCTTTGGGTTGCCTTAGGCGGTTTTTGGTTGTGGCTATCATTTCTTTGTTAATTTTTACATCTTAGAACACCGATATTTCTTCTTTACAATGAATAACTAACTGTTATGTTTTGTTTCCATCCCTTCTGAATAAATTTTTTGATACCTTCCCAAGATTGGAAAAGCTTAGCTTAACAGCCTGCTTGGTTTTTGGCATTGCTATGTTCTATAAAAATATTTGATTAATTCATAACATAGCAACGTGCAATACACTTTACTTGTAATCTACCAATATCTAGCTTTATTATTACATTACATTTAGCAATTATAATTATTTATCAGTCGAATCTAGTGATCTTCTAATTGTTCCATCACTGCTTTCTTTGTGGTGATTTTTTTTTCTGTATTCATCCCTATAACAGAAAAAGACTCAATATTGCAGTAGTTTGGTTGGACCAATACTGCCTGCTGACTTATTTGCAAGTAGCTGCATGTTTGAGATCTTCCTAAGGCTCTTTTTGTGAGGGGGTTAGTTTGTTACATCACAGACCATCAACACTCATATAAATCCTACAGTAAAGTTATGCTGTTATGCAAACTGTTGAAAATCACTTCTTTTCCTTTCCTGATTCTTTTTCACGTTTTAACGCTTACTTTTCTCTAGGCTCGAGAACTGCAGGCTCGGATACTGAAGCGAGTTCAGATGGAGCAGCCAGATGCAGTTCCCTCACAGAAACACTTCGCAGCTGAAATTTGTGCAGAGATTGCAAAACACTTTGCTGCTCAGCGAGATTATGAAAAAGCAATTACATTTTATAGAGAGGCCTTGGTTCATTGTGAAACGGATAGCAAGGTCAGTGCTGGGGTAACAGTTGTAAGTACCTTTGTGCCAGGTACAATCTAATTTGCTCAGATATAAAAACCTTATTAGATTATTAATAAAGAAGAATTGAAAATAAATGTAGCAAAAAAGACAAGTTTTAAAAAGTACTGTTTCTGGAAAAATTTTAGAATGCATATGATATGGGGCTAGGAGTGGAGCACCACAGTATATTGCTTGCCTCACATGTGCCAAGCTCTGAGTTTAATCCCTAGTAATGCGAAATCAAAGAAAAAGCCTTACACTGGCAGGACTGCGGAGCTGGCACACTCGGTGAAGTGCTTCCCCTGCCAGCATAAGGACCCCAGTTTGATCCTTGCACTTACCAAATGTCTATGTAGTTGAACCTTTCTCATTTTACTAATGACAAAGCATGTTTAAAGAGGCTTGCCCTGGTCCTTTCAGAGACATGTTTACTGGAATGCCATATCCTACTTTAAAATCAGCAGTACCTTTTATCTCTCTGTTCATCAAATGAGTTCTCACCTGCCTTTCTGTCTTCTCCTGAAGACACAGTAGAGATGAATATGCCTGTCATTTATCTTGTCTGTTGCACATGGCATTGTTATTATGCTAACTTTCAGACAACTGAAGTTTAATCCCCTCCAAACATTGTACTCATTTTACTTTGAAACCTGTTTGTGACGATTCCTGATTTTGCTGCCTAGATAATGTTGGAACTGGCACAGTTATACCTGGCCCAAGAAGACCTTGATGCCTCTCTGAGGCACTGTGCACTGCTTCTCCAGAGGGACCAGGACAATGAGCCTGCCACCATGGTCAGTCTAGACTTCTCTGTTGCTCAGGCAGTTGAGTTTTATCATCTATGCAGAATGCTCACATTCTGTCTTTAGAACTGTTATTAGATGATGTGGTATTGCTCATACTTGCTTTTAGAAGAAAAAAAATATTTCTAACATGGACATATTTGCTAATAAACACCAAACATGATTAGCCGTGCAGTTATCGATGTGACAACAAATCTAGATTACATTTTGCTTTCCCTTCGGAGAGGGCTAACTTTCGTTTATGCCTAAGGGGCACGTTGGACAGGTGTAGTTCTGTGGCTACCCTTCCCATGGTTGCTAAACCCTGCCATTGATGCACTTACGCAGACATTCTAGACTAATATAAGATGTCAGTAGAGCCGGGGGTGGTGACGCACACCTTTAACCCCAGCACTCAGGAGACAGAGGAAGGTGGATCTCTGTGAGTTCAAGGCCAGCCTGGTCTATAGAGTGAGTCCAAGACAGTCAAGGACACACAGAGAAACCCTGTCTCCAAAAACCTAAAAAAAAAAAGTCAGTAGAACTTCTTGGAGTCATGGGGAACAATAACAACACACACACACACACACACACACACAGGACAACACCTAGCTGTCTCACTGAACTACTCTAGATGGTCTGTTTCAGAATTTTACTTTCCTACATGGGTTGAAGCTTTTTTCAGGTTACAGATATCTTGCATGGATGACATCTTCTGAGGCTCATTCAAGCTTCCCATTACAACAAGGTAGACTATAAGTCATCTGTCTTTTAAATACATGGACCATGTCAGCAGGTCTTGTGTGTTTTATCTTTGGAATATGTGTGACTTAAGTTGGTTTTCAGCCCTTTCACTCTCACTGTACTGCAGTGAGGCATGTTTCTACAGTAACACAATCGAGTATTCAATAGCCCTCAAATAGTTTTTAAAGATTTATTTTTATAGTTTATATTTATAGTGTGAAGGTAATGGGGGTATGCACCTGCCTCAATGCGGTTCCCTCGGGTCAGAGGCATCGGGTCTCCCTTGAGCTGGAATTATGAGTCACTGTGAGCTGCCCATGGTGGGTGCTGGGAATTGAACTTGGGTTCTCTGCAAGAGCTGTACACATTGATAAACATTGAAGCTTCTCTCCAGTCGTTCATTTTTGTTTTTATGCCACCACTTGAAACTTTTTTTTAGCTAAAAAAATTGTGAAAAAGCAAAGCAAAAAAAAAAAAAAAATGCAAAGCATCTGGTTTGCATGCTTGATTAATTTTTATAAATTTCTGTCCCTACTGTTCTTCATAATTATTATTATAGTGCTAAATCTTCATTAAAAGAATATGCAAAAATATGTGGTACTGTTTTTAGAGCCAACTTATCTTTACAGTTGATGGCTGACCTCATGTTCAGAAAACAGGACTATGAACAAGCAGTGTTTCATTTGCAGCAGCTTTTAGAACGAAAACCAGGTAAATACACACTAATTTTGTTCAAATATAGTCATCTACATGTCTCTTCAGGTTTGATTTGTTTGTTTTGATTTTTTAGCTTGTAAACTGTTGGGGAAGGAGTAGTTGATTAACCTCCACTCTGCTAATCCTACACTTGGGCCTAAGCAGCTCAAGTGGCTATCAGGAAAACCCGCCGTCTGTTGGTCTCTCTGTAACTTGAACACAGCCTGGCTGGCCTGTCTTGTAATCCCCCTGTTACTTTAGTGACTTCAGCACTCCAGCTACCTCTCACACTTTCTTCTGTCTCTTCCAACTTCTAGCACTCCCGCCCACTTCCTCTCACCTACAACCTTGCCACTAGTAGACAGAGAAAACACAAGGAATTGAAGAGGATTCCATTCCCAGTCACCAACACCTCACCCCAATCCTCATCATTCCTTGTTCTGATTCTACTTGCTGCCAAATTTTCCCTGTGTGCACAGCACACAGGCCCCTGGCTACAAACAGGCTTAACTCTGTGGTTTCTTCTCCCTGTTGTCATCTTCCCTAAACAACACTCAGCCCTAAATGATAACTCTCAGACATTAGTTACATCATATTCGCCGTACTCACTTTGCCCAAACATACCTTTACTTCCCATAGGCCTCCTTCATGGCTTTCCTACTCGTTCTATTTCTCATTTCAAATTCTGTTTTTATTCTTACTCAAGTTATTCCCATTCCTTATGAAGGAATTATCTAATCTTATTTCTTTAAAATACAGACTTTCCCCCTCCTGAGTAGGTTTAAGCTGTTCTTGAACACATTGCCCTCACATGTTAGGTTCCTTTGCAAGCTTTAGAGAAGCCCTCTTGTGTCATGTGGGTTTCCTCTCACCTAGCTTTCTGTTACTAAACACCATCATTTCTTGCAAACAGCTGATAGTTGAGTTAGTTGACTTGCTCCTTTAGAGCATTTGTAAACAAGTATTTTTTTTTTCTTTTTTACAAGTATATGTTAATTGTACACAGTAAGAGATTTCATTGTGATGTGTGTGTGTGTGTGTGTGTGGTGTCAGTTCATCATGTTCATTTCTGTTAACCTCTTCTGTCCCTCTCCCTGTTACTCTAGTCCCTTTCATCTCTCAAATAGTACTACTTTTACTTTCATGATTTAAAAAAATGTGTTTTGATGCTTTTGTGTGTGAGAAAGATGGTGACAGTGGGTGTCGTGGACACCAGAGGACATTTTGAGCATTAATCTCCATAAGCTGCCCATCTCTTTAGAGACAAGGTGTCTCATTGGGCTGGAACTCATGAGTCAGGTAGAATGACTGACCAGTAAGGCCTAGGGATCGTCCTGTCTCTCGCTAGCACTGAGGCTACAGGCCTGTGTCATCACTTCTTGCATTTTTACAGGGTTTTAGAGAACAGAAATAACTCCCTTTCACCTACTTTCATGTCTTTTTGTTTGAATCTATTCATAATTCAGTATAAAGACATTGTACCCCAGAAATGCTGAAAGATATGAACCCACACCCCTGAGCCTTTGTGTAGATTTTTCTCCTTCTCGAGTATAATGTGTTTTGTCTTCCATCTTTCCTCTCTCTTTTCACTATGTATTCTAAAATATATCAAGTCAATAAACATCTCTTTGTTAGTTAAGAGTATTTGCTAATATACATATGAATATATATTACCTATATATTTTTCTTCCCTGTTAGACTGTATGCTTTTCAAAGTCAGCAATAATGTGCTCATCTTAAATTCCTGACAGACATATAGTGTGAAGTGTTAGAATATAGTTAGAATGATTGTTGAGTGAATCAATCCGCAAATGACAGAATGGGAATAGATAGGGAACAGAGCTCTCTTCTGGTTGCTCATACTTTCCTAGTTAGATAGCAGTGAGGTTTTTAGGTGAGAACAGGGAATGTTGAAAGGGTGTTGAAGATTGAGAAAGAAAAGAAGAAAATTTGAAAAGTAGTTTGAATGAGTGAATTCTCTAGAGAATACATTGATTGCATCATTCCTCTAGTAATCAATGAATGGATTGTTGTCAGTACTTACACTTACTACATTTTAAATTAAAGTTTTGTTCACATGACCTTTTTTCATAATGTATCCTTTATTCTTTTTTAATTTATTT
This sequence comes from Lophiomys imhausi, assembly GCA_907164525.1. Lineage (NCBI taxonomy): Eukaryota > Metazoa > Chordata > Mammalia > Rodentia > Muridae > Lophiomys > Lophiomys imhausi. Next base: position 3,139,709 of record CAJQZJ010033126.1, on the reverse strand, counting down.
ATTTATTACTTCAGGTTACATCTCCATCATAGTGTCCTCTTTCCACCCCTCCCAGTCCTGCCCTCCCATCCTCTACCCCCATCCCTTCCATCCCACTCCTCTGGAGTGGAGTGTCCCTACATAACATTCTCCTGCCCCAGTTCAGCAGTTATATGAGGGCCAAGAGCCTCCTCATACACTGGGGACCTATAAGGCAGCAACACTAGGGCAAAGTGTCTCATTGCCAGGATAAAAAAGTCTATGTTCTGTAACCGAACTTTTAAATTATTATTTATCACTTATTTATTACTAAATTCACTTATAACAAACACCAACAATTTCTTAACTATTAATCCTATAAACTCTTACAACCCCTTTAACCTATCCACTAAACCTATTGATAATTATTTTTCTAACCTTTTAGAATGATACAGTCTCTGGGGCAGGTCCTCAGTCATCAGGAACACAGTCTTTGTTGTAGATTCCTTAATGCACTTACCAGTCCTTTTTCTGGATCTCTCAGATGTAGGTTCGTCACGTTAAGTTGGTTATTGCAGTCTCACCTTAAATAAGGCTTCATGCTTTCTTCTCTGTGGGAGACCCCAGCCTTCTGCAGGCCAACTTCTTTTGAATCAGGAACTCAGCTGCTCTGCCTCAGTCCTTAAAGCCAGGTACAGTTTCCCCTAGGCCACTGATCGGACAGATCAAACCCCTCCAGGCAAAAGCTGAGCCACAGGGTCCAGTCCTTGGCCTTTTGGTGTCTTGCTCAGGCTTTCTTTGCTCACTGGCTTCTTTCTGCTTCAGGGAGAGAGCTGGCCATCAATGGCCAGCCCTTTTTTCAGCAGGACTCTTGGAGCTCTCTAGCATCAGGGGCCTCTTCTCTTTCTGGGCTCCATGCACTGTCCTTAAATAGGAGGAACTCTGTTTCAGCTTAATTTGGGCTCCGCCCACTTAGCAGCTGAAAACAATTTCAGGCCAGATACTTTGTTTCTTCAAGTCTATTGAGTCTTTCCTGTTTTTCCTGACTTCAACCTTGTTTTTCAGTCTATTGAGTCTTTCCTGTTTTTCCTGACTTCAACCTTGTTTTTCAGTCTATTAAGTCTTCCTGTTTTTCCTGACTTCATGCTGATAATGCTCTTCAGGCCCCGAATTAAGAGACAGTATCAGAAACTCCTATATATTTTCTAAATCTAATTTATCTAACCCCTACAATGTTCATGTTCCCTTTGGTGCATTGGTTATAGTATAGTTATCCTGTACTTTATAGCTAAAATCCAACTATAAGTGAATAGATGCCATGTGTTATTCTTGACAGGACTTTACCTGCTTACTTAAAAATTTGTTTCATGTGATTTCTTCTACAACATGTGCACAGTGATTGTATGTGTGCATTGTTGAGCATGCCCAGTAGCACATAACTTAAGTTGTGGCTGAGTGTAGTTTATTTTAGAAATATACCATCCAAGAGCCAGAGCAATGGTAGAGTTGTTAAAGTTTATAAAATATAAAGTTGATACACTCATGCACACACACACACACACACACACACACACGGGGTGGGGGTAGAAGTAAAATCTTTAAAAAAGGAAATGTACTGTCTAATTTTATTTTTAATTGAAATGCCAGTCATAGCTGTGACTCTGCTCTCATCATATTGTATATTGTATTGAATTTTCCCAATCATCTTGAGTTTTCTCCTGTTCCATTTTAACTAATTAACAAGTACCCTAGTTCTGTCTGCGTAGTTGCTAAGTAGCACCATCAGTCTATCGTCTTCTGACCCACTGCTGTAGTTAATACCCTTGTCACTTTGCCTCTTCTTCCAGCCCTGCTGCTGGATGTCATGTCATCAGACCATACTCAAACTCATAAGCTATCCCTTTGCTCAAAGGTTCATGCTCCAGAGTAAAGCCTAAAATTACACATATACTATCTTGGCCTGGGTTAGCCTTCTGCTTATGTTTCATTCCTCTTCCTGATGCTCTTCAGTAGCATCGAGGTTGCCCTACCCCCTAGGCTGTATCCTGCTCTGTGCAGGTGCCATCAGCTCCTGGGAATGCCTTTGTCAGTCTGGCAATGTCTGGCCCTCATCCCTGAGGCTATTGAAAGGTCAGCTCCTTAAGGAAAGCACTCTTGACCTCTGGTGCTTTGTATTTCCACAGCACTGGAGTCCTGCACTCCACATCTCACTAGCATTGTTTGGATATCTTTGCATCAATAAAAAAATACCAGATCCTAGTTTTAGTGTATGCTATAGTGCCACTTTAAAAATGAAAACACTTCATTCTCTCAAATGCCATGGCTAATGAAAAGATAAGAGAATATAGTTTTGTCTCTCTGTGATCATTATTGCTTGAGCTAAAAATGAATACATTTTAACAGTATTAGAAGGAGATAATTTTTCAATAAGCTGGATTCCCAGTGCTGAGTGTAGATATTTACAAAATATGTCTCATACATATTAACAATAGCATACAAAAAGTTTGGCCAGATAATATTTAATCTTTGCTTAGTTCAATTCAATGTTTAACAAACTCTTTGGCTTTATGATGGATTATACATCCTGTTGTCAAAAAACTTGCAAATGTAAATGTAGTTAATCATACTGGGAGCTTCCAAATCTCATTCATACCTTCATTTGGTTTAATTTCTGCAATGCACTGAAGGTTAATATTGTAGCCATTTTAAGAAAAAGGAGTCATTTTAGGTATAGATAATTTAATTTACTTGTCTTCACACTGCTGAAAGAAATGGCCACTTTTTAATTCTGGTCTTTGCAGTGATTCTAAAATTTAGGATAAAAAAATCTATAGAGTCAAAATTAGGTTTTAAAGAGAGCAAAAGATTTGGTCATTTTCACATATATAACTGAATAGATGCAAACCTTCCAAATTTGTTAAGGTTTTATTCTGATAAAATGTGTAACATAAAATTTATCATCTTAAACCATTTCTAAGCATACAGTAAAATAACATTAAGTATGTTCACATTGGGCTGGAGAGATGGCTCAGTGGTTAAGAGCAGTGACTGTTCTTCCAAAGGTCCTGGGTTCAAATCCCAGCACCCACATGGTAGTTCACAGCTGTCTAATTGCCAGGCATGGTGGTACACACCTTTTATCCCAGCATTTAGGAGGGAGAGGCAGGTGGATCTCTGTAAATTCAAGGATAGCCTGGTCCACAAAGTGAGTCCAGGACAGCCAGCGATACACAGAGGAACCCTGTCTTGAAAAACAAAATAAAAAAAAAATCTGAATTATGTTCACATTGTTATGCGAGCTGTGTTTGTCAATCACCAGTGCATGTGTGATGTCTCTACACTGTAACTCTATGCCCCAGTTCTCCTGCACCCTACTTACCTCTGCTGACAGTCTCCATTTTGCTTTTTGCTGCATGATTCTTAGTAAGTCCATGTGGCTAATGGGATACCCTGTAACATTTGACCATGTGTCTGGCTTATCTCACCTAGCACAGTCTTCAGAGTTCATCCCTGTTGTTATGTTTGCTTACATTTTCAAGTAATTAGTATTTTATGTATGACTTATCTGTCATCTGTAATGAACAAAGGGTAGTTCTCCCTTCCTGATTTTTGTAAGCAGCACTGCTGTGAGTATGTGCACAGATATCTGGTTGAGACTTTATTTATTGCTCTAGGGATGATCTTATAAGTGTAATGATGCATTGTATAATACCATCCCTTTAAAAAAATTAGAATCAAGAATAATATGTTTTAAAAATTGGGGCTATGTTTGTTTGCTCATAAAGGTACTTTAATTCTATGGATTCATCCTAAGAAAGTCCTCACAGTAGTGTGTATTCTCTATGAGTTCTGGGATAATTGAGATACAAGACCCCCAGACCTAAAAACACACTCACAGAAAAATGAACTATTAATGTAATAGTCTGTCAGGCAGCTGTTAAAATCAGCACATTGAAGGTCACTTAATAACAATTGGGAAATAGTTATTGTTTAATATTGAATCAAAATCAAAACCCTAGGTGTCAGCCAAATTTTGTTTATAAGAAATTGACTCTTAGTCATGCATATATGACTTTCCTAATCTCTGTGTTATGACAGTGAGTCATCTTTCTTCTTCACAGAAAATTTGGTGTATTTTTTCTTCTTTTGGTGTTCATGAATCATGGTCAAAATCATGTTCAAGGCCTTGTACATTACTAATAAGGGAAAACTAGAAGGAACTTAGTGGAAAGTTATGCTGGAAACCAGAGGACTGAATAAATTATCTGTAGGAAAAGATGAAAGAAGATTAAAATCCTGGGACTAATGTGGCAAGGCTGCAATATTGTCAACTGTTTCTAGTCTTTAAATTCACACACATTAAATAAATTGTGTAATAAAACTTGTGACTGCATTCCTCAACCACTAACATGTGCTTTTCTTACCTACCTTCAATCTGCACTAAGTAGCAAAAGAGTCTCCAAAACACTTCTCAGTCCATCTTCCTGAACTTTAGAGTCTAGGTGACATGGATGAAGGGCATTTCTACAAGGCTTGGCTCCAGGAATAGATGACATGGATGAAGGGCATTTCTACAAGGCTTGGCTCCAGGAATAGATGACATGGATGAAGGGCATTTCTAGAAGACTTGGCTCCAGGAAAATTGGAAAGTAGCAAAAAGTGAACCTTTTCTAGACATGTCGGACGGAGTATGCCTTCTTCCACAGTAGTTGGCCCGGCAAAACGGGGATCATTCAATAGATGATCCAGACTGTAAATCGCAGTAGGAAGTCATTATGCATAAAATAGTCCTTTGGTTATATTTATGTTGTGTTTCATTTTTTGAAGTAAATTGTACATTAATAAAGTAGAATAATAACCATCAGCATAAATGTTTTAATAACAAATGTTATTTAATAACAAATGAAATATTGCTTGTTTCTAGATAATTTTATGACTTTATCTCGTTTGATTGATCTCCTAAGACGATGTGGGAAACTTGAGGATGTTCCAAGATTTTTCGCAATGGCTGAGAAACACAACTCCAGAACAAAATTGGAGCCAGGATTTCAGTACTGTAAAGGATTACATTTTTGGTAAATTTATTTGGCAAATAGATCTACATCATAGTGATTTTCTCCCCTCATTGTGCAGAAAGAAGAAAAGACTTTTGTTCATATTAAAACATCTGCACTTTGAAGTGTTTTAATGGATTTATTTATGAAGCATATTATGATCTGATATAAAATGTATAATCAGAGATTGAAATTTTTTTTTCAATCAATAAGGTATACTGGAGAACCAAATGATGCCCTTCGACATTTTAATAAAGCTCGGAAAGATAGTGATTGGGGCCAAAATGCACTTTATAATATGATAGAAATCTGCTTGAATCCAGACAATGAAACTATTGGAGGTGAAGTGTTTGAGAACTTGGATGGGGATCTGGGGTGAGTAGCATTTGACACATTTCCTTTGGAGCAGTTTTTAAACAAATGTTGGGGATGATAAGCAGAAAATCAAGAGGAAAGTACCTTCCAGGATAATGCTTAGGAAAAAGTGGATTTAGTGTGTGTGTGTGTATGACAGAGAGAATATATATTCATATTTAATAGAGAGAGAGAAACTAAAATAATGATTCCCTATCTCAGTGCAGTAGTTTGAATGAGAACACACACACACACACACCCAGTGACACTAACATATACATCATTCACACATATAATTATAAGATTTAAAATTAGCATATATTTGAGTGTTTGGTCCCCAGTTGGTAGAAGTGTTTGAGAAGCATAAGGAGGTGTGGCCTTGATGGAGGAGGTGTGTCACTAAAGGTATGCTTTGAGCTTTCAAAGGAGTTGGGAGATTCCTAGTGTTTTCTTTGCTTTGTGGTTGTGTAGTAAGGTGTGAGCTCTCAGCTTTCCTTTGCTGTGTCATCATAGACTCTAACACTGAAAGTATAAGCCAAATTAAGCAATCTATTTTTTAAGTTGCCCTGGTCATAGTGTTTTATCACAACAAAAAAATAAGTAAAATAATTAGGCATGAAATGAATGATAAAGAGGAGCCAGCACCTTAAGTTCTAATATCAATTAATTTTGAGTAACAGACACATGTCATTCTTTGTGTCCGTAGTACTACTTCTGAGAAACAGGAATCTGTACAGTTAGCAGTAAGGACGGCAGAAAAGCTCCTTAAAGAACTAAAGCCTCAGACCATCCAGGGCCGCTTGCAACTCCGCATAATGGAAAACTGCTGCTTAATGGCCACCAAACAGAAGTCCAGTGTGGAGCAGGCACTGAACACCTTCACCGAAATAGCAGCCTCTGAGGTCGGTGGTTCTCCTTTTCAACTTTGTGTGCCTTGTCTTGGTAAGACAAAGCACTGTTTTGGATAGCTGATTGTTTCCTGAACATGACCTAATAGCTCACTCTTAATAAAAAGTAGATATATACTTTTGTATAACCTTACATGGTGTACCATCCATTTTGGTGTGTTATGTGTGTGTTACTCTGTGAGGGAATATGGAATTAATTCTACAGAAAAGAAATTTTTCATAAGAATACGAGAGAATTCTGAAGAGAAGAGCTTTGTTTGTATTCTGGAGGATTTTCCTGCTGAGGTGTGGCAGAGGCTAACTTACTAAGTGAAAATGAATGCCTGGATGGCTCACCTTCTTGCTCAGGTGTACTTGGCATTTCTTCAGATGGAGAACTAAATGGGATCAGCCCTGACAGTGTGCAGCTCAGTCATGCAAATGATTTCTCTAGCAACACTGCAGTGACATCCTGGAATCTTTTCATTGTTATTATTTCCTTTTTCTTTTCCGCCCCATTCAAATCTAGTCCTTCTCGCTCTGAGTGTTCAGTTAGACCTTCCCATACACAACACCACAAAGTAAGGGGTAGTCACAGTTAGTAATCCCTGCTTCTAACCATCATTATTGATCTGTTTGTTCTTTTACTGAGCAATACTCTAGGCCACTGAAAACTCAGTTATGTGCCTCTAGTGGATACAAAAGTTTTTCTGTTTTGTTTGTCTTGTAGATAACAGTGTTAGATAGGCCACCAGAACCCTCTTACCGTGGTCCCACTGACTACTTTCAGGACCCTGAAGATTAATAAAATGTCATGGATTTGTGTAGAGTTGCCTTAGGCGGCAGATTCACTTACTGTTGGGCTGTGACCGGAAGTCCCGGAGGAAATGGTGCATGGTACACTAAGCCCATGCTGGACTGTCTCACCTGCTTTTCTGGCACCACCTGAACCATGTACAGAGATTATAATGCCAATATATTGGCCGCATCTGAGTCTTGTTCTCTGTGGTGACTGAAAGAACTTTGTTTCATAGTCGATACCAAGAAAGTGCAAAGTCTACAGCAAAGGTGCTAAGAAGGCCTGATGATCTAGTGCTGAGATTCGAACTCTGTTTGCAGTTGCAGAAAGCTTTCGCTTATGGAGATTGGGGAGCTGGCTCTGTCAGTAAAACAAGCATGAGCTCAGTTCCGCAGCATCCACGTAGAAAGTCAGGACCAGAGGAGCACCACTGCAGTCACTCAGGACTGGAGGAGCACCACTGCAGTCAGTCAGGACCGGAGGAGCACCACTGTAGTCAGTCAGGACCGGAGGAGCACCACTGCAGTCAGTCAGGACCGGAGGAGCACCACTGCAGTCAGTCAGGACCAGAGGAGCACCACTGCAGTCAGTCAGGACCGGAGGAGCACCACTGCAGTCAGGACCAGAGGAGCACCACTGCAGTCAGTCAGGACCAGAGGAGCACCACTGCAGTCAGGACCAGAGGAGCACCACTGCAGTCCCAGCACTTGGGAGGCAGAGGCAGGCAGATCACTGCAGTTATTGACCAGACAGCCTTAGCCAGATCATTGAGTTCCATGTTCAGTTTGTGACCCTGACTCAGAAAATAATATTTGGAAAGTGACTGAGAAAGACATTGGGCACCAGCCTCTGGACTCCGTACACACACACACACACACACACACACACACACACACACACATACACACGTACACACACATACACAGAGAGACACACACACGCACATGCACATGAGCACACATACACAGAAACTGTTAACTTAATAGTAACCAAGCTATGAAGAACTGCTTCATTTTAATCACACTGAAGCCTGTAAAATCAAAGACTTATTTTAAATCTGTGCTGTATGGGCAGTTTTTGTTCATGTGAATAGATACAGGACTAGTCAGTCTCCTTTTAGGTCCTCTTTGGACCATTTGACAGATACATGATAGGCTGCCATTATTTGCCATCTCCTATCACAGTAGGTGCACTGTGAGTGGCATTTCATAGCTTATAATGGTCTATTCATCAATTCAAAAACTACTACTCTTTGATTGGATTTGGTGATCAAATAAACTTCTTTTGCTATGCCTCCTTATTGGTTGAACAAGCTACATTTTGAAAATAAAATTAGAGGCCAGGCGGTGGTGGTGCACACCTTTAATCCTAGCACTAGGGAGGCAGAGGCAGGTGGATCTCTGAGTTTGAGGCCAGCCTGGTCTACAGAGTGAGTTCCAGGGCAGCTAAGGATACATAGAGACCTTGTATCCCTCATTTCTGTCGGCCCCACTGCCTTCCCCTTCTCTCCTCTGACCTCCAGCCACAATCAGTCTTGGGCATAAACAGATAATCATTTTATGCTCCTGTCTGGATATGTCCCATTAGTTGTTCAAATCTGTGGCCTTGCTGACAACCTGTGTTTTAGCCATATCATTGCAATTTCTTATACACTTCTGATATAAGACTTTAAGCTGAGACCCTCCTCTAGAAATTTTACACACTGTTGTTTAAGTCCGTTTTTTGAATACGTTTTCATGGCCTCCATTGCATGTTAGTTCTGACTAACCTCTTAGCTTTACAGAAGGCTGACTTTTGGGGGCTTTAACTGTCTAATGGAATAGTGTGCTGCATCCACCCTGTGCCGATACACCCTGTGCTGCATACACCCTGTGCCGATACACCCTGTGCTGCATACACCCTGTGCCGATACACCCTGTGCTGCATACACCCTGTGCTGCATCCACTCTGTGCTGCCTACACCCTGTGCTGCATACACCCTGTGCTGCATACACCCTGTGCTGCATACACCCTGTGCCGATACACCCTGTGCTGCATACACCCTCTCAGGAGACCACAGTCTCTACATCTAAAAGTCTGCTTCAAGTCCCGAGTCTATGCCATGGGCTGTGAAAGTGAGTAAGGGCACTCCATGTTTATGACATTTCAGTGGCCAAACTTTACAGAAAAGGAGTGTTTGTTTGTTGTTTTGATAAAAGTGAGAGAAAATAGCAGTAAGATGGATTTGGAGGTGAATGTGTTTCTCCTGATTGACAGGTGAAGAGAACCAGGGAGGCAGAACTTTAAATCTGAAAGAAAAACTGTTCAGGAAGCATTACAGTGAAGTCAGATTTCATTCTTTCTGTTTCTGTACACAACTGCATCAGTCAGTCACTCCCATTACAAATGAAGTTACAGTAATTGCCGGGTGTGCTTTAGCGTCTCCATCGTTTGTGAATTCATTGGGGCCACACTTTCCTGATTTCCTTGAAGCAGCTTGAGAGTGCTTGCTGTGTTAAACAGTAATAGTAACATTTACCAAGCACAGAGCCAGAGACAAGGCACAGGTGAGTGTTTGCTCTTTGTAGTGCATCTTGTAGCCTAAAGTTTGCTTTTCCTACAGAAGGATCATATTCCAGCTCTCTTGGGAATGGCAACAGCTTATATGATCTTGAAACAGACGCCAAAAGCCAGAAACCAGCTGAAGCGGATTGCAAAAATGACTTGGAATCCTATTGAAGCCGAGGATCTGGAGAAGAGCTGGCTGCTGCTTGCTGATATTTATATTCAGTCAGCAAAATATGACATGGCAGAAGAGTTACTAAAACGGTGCCTATGCCATAACCGGGTAGGTGACTGGGAAACAGTGGTTAACTGTGCTGTGTAAGCTCCCTATAGTAGAGCCATGGGTCTGTGTCTGAGGTTTCTCCTGTGTGTCTTGAATTTTAAATGGTTATTCTTACTATAATCAGGAAATGAACATTAATGATAAAGAAACAGTGTTGCCTTGAAAGTAATGGGAAGATAGATTTACACAACTTCAAGTTTCAGCGGGCAATGCCCTTCTTAGAGAAAAGGCTTTTGGAATGATAGACACGCCCCCCTGGTTACCCACCCCATCCCGGACCTAATGAAAACTGCAGAGTATTAATTGTAGCCACCGGCCCCCCCTAAGAAGTGATCTTGATGAACTTACTGCAGCTGCATGTCATTTCCACATTATTAGGACCCACTGTGCATAATATATATGGGGACTTCTAATTCAACTTAACAAAAGTCCCAATCTTTAGGTATAAAATGGAAAATCTTCAAGTCTGTACAGTGTAAGTTCTTTTTACTTATATTTCGTTGTTCAGAAACATGAAGATATCTTGTTATGAACTTTTTTTTTAAAGTTCAGGTGTTTAGTATTTGCTGAGAAGTAATTATATTTGAGTTAGGAAGTTGAGGCTACTTATAGGCACAGCTTCATACCAACTAGCTAAAAATACTAATCACAATAAATCTGTGTTTTATTCTCTAAGTAAACTAGATAATAAAATGTATTATTTACATTTTAAGGAGGAGTTATGATTACCTGATAGTATTAAAATACTTTCTTAGGAATTAAAATCGTAAGATGAATGGCCTTTATCAATTGGTAGACTGCTTTAAATAACCAGTTTCATTAATCTGAGCTTAAATTGGCATTGAAAACAAAATACTTGTTGATAAGCTTTAAAATATGAACTACTGTATAGTTGAACACTGTATGTGTCTGGTCTGAGATTAAGTGACACTGAACAGGAATTAAAGCTTTGACGTGAGGAGAGAGGCCCAGCTTTGGCCAACACTGACCTGATGGCAGCACCTTGTGTGATTAAAGGTGCTGCTGCCTCAGAGTCTTCCTTCAGCCCTGTTGCTTTGGAATGTCTGTTTGAAAGCATGAGGCTCAGGAATCAAAACTTAGGAACCTTGAATTATATAATTTTAAAATGAAAATCACTGAAATTAGGACCAAGAAAACGAAACAACACCAGAGCATCTTGCCGTACCAGATGGCAAGAACGCTATCAAAGAGTCATGCCAGGCACTCAGGAGCCACAGTGAAGACAGGCCAACAGCAAGAGTTGGGACACCAAGTACCAAAAGGATTGAGAACTGCAATAGATTAAAACATATCCAATATGTTATACAGATGACTGCATAAAAGTACAAAAAAAAAATAGAGGTAGTCAACACTGCAGTGAGCTGCTGAACTGGCTCTTTGTGTCAGACGATGGAGAGGAATGCAGCCCTTGTCCTGGGTTTTCCGTATAGACTGCCCAATGGAGAGGAATGCAGCC
>CAJQZJ010033126.1:3099679-3128343 GCA_907164525.1 Lophiomys imhausi | reverse complement strand
ATGGAGAGGAATGCAGCCCCTGTCCTGGGTTTTCCGTATAAACTGCCTGATGGAGAGGAATGCAGACCCTATCCTGGGTTTTCCGTATAAACAGGCAGTATAAACTGCCCTGTTTAGTAGACAACTCTTTGGTTGCAGAGAATTTTCCAAGCAATAAATAAGCAATGGTAAGTATCACTGTTTTTCAATATTGATGAGTAAAAGTGAACAGAATATTACAAAAAAAGGGAGAAAATCAAACATCCTGTCCTTTGTCGTGGAAGAACCAAATGTCTATGACAGAGATGGAGCTGGAATGAAAAAATACACAATAATCAAGATAAATATAACAGTACACTATATTTCCAGTTGAGTGAAATGAAGAAAGTCATATCAAAAACTTCAAGACTGTACCATGCTGAGCTCTGGGTCATCTGACTCTGAATGGGGGCTTTCACAGATTCACATTTTTGTCTGTGTTTTAATGGAAACTGGCTTTAGTGAAAATACTGACGAAATTTCTTAGAATAAGGAAAACTGATATAAAAAACTCTGTTGGCATATAAAGAAAATATTCAGACTGGGCTCCTAACACAGTGGTTCTCAACCTGTGGGTTTTGACCTTTTGGGATTCAAATGACCCTTTCACAGGGGTCACATAACAGATATCCTACATATCAGATATTTAAAATATGATTCATAGCAGTAGAAAATTACAATTATGAAGTAGCAATGAAATAATGTTATGGTTGGGATGTCACCACAACATGAACTGTGTTAAAGGGTCACAGCATAGGAATGTTCAGAACCACTGCAAAAAGCAGGAAATATCAATGATATTAGACTATTATAGAAACACCACAAAGTTGAGGTCAACTAAATCTGTGTGGAGAACAATGCCACTGTAACGATTCTTTATCCTACTTTTAGTTAAGATAATAAAGACAGAAATTCTCCTGTTCAAAACAGACTTGAACTATTTCACACCACTCACAACCTATGACATGGATTGGATTCTCAATCTAACATATTCTTTAAAAATAAATTATATTTCAGCAATTTTAAATATGCCTAGTGTCTGAATATATGTGTGATTAAGGGGCCGGGCGTTGGTGGCGCACGCCTTTAATCCCAGCACTTGGGAGGCAGAGGTAGGCGGATCTCTGTGAGTTCGAGGCCAGCCTGGTCTACAAAGTGAGTCTAGGACAGCCAGAGCTGTTATACAGAGAAACCCTGTCTCGAAAAACCAAAAAAAAAAAAAAAAAAAAAAAGAAGTTGGTACCATCTGTGTGTCATGAGTTTGGGTTATATTTAGGAAGTCCATCTTTTAGAGAAACATTTTACCATACATATGGTTAAAACTATACAGTATCTGAAGATATTTTTCTTGGCAGTATGGAAGCATAACTGTGGAGCAGGAGCCACTTCAGTAGTTTGAAAGAAAGTTACATGTCCGTGGAGTTTATTATACTCCTAAGTCTTATATATGTGTTTAAATTATTCACAATATGCTGGGTATCTACCTGTAAAATATGCATACCATTATGTGTATTTCTGGTTCTGTGAAAAGAAATTCTACTTGTGAAAGGTATGAGCTGGCTTTTAGTATCAGCATCGTTCATGTGTCCGGACATACTTTGGTGGTATACTAAAGTTTGAAAACCATTCCCTCATACATCATTTAGATAGCTTAATATGACTGGTGTGCATGTTATGCACATACCATAAAATGTTATTGGTATGTAGTTTAATCTGTTTATGTCTTCCATTTCCCCTTAGTCCTGCTGCAAGGCTTATGAATATATGGGATACATTATGGAGAAAGAGCAAGCATATACAGATGCGGCCTTCAACTATGAAATGGCATGGAAACATAGTAACCAGACAAATCCTGCAGTGGGTAAGTTTGGCAAGCTGGGCCCAGTGTGTTCATAAGACATGATATATTATTTGTAAATCTTCTTTGAAATACATTTTTAGGAATATGTGTGTGTTACCAACTTCCATTGTCAATGTTTTATATTCATAGTGAATTAATTGCCTATAAATAGCTAAGTATAATTTCCTGAAGTTCCAGCTTGTCTTCAGTCACTTTCAACTAAAATAATTCTACATTTTTCTTCTCCCTTTACTCTGCTATTTGGAAATGGTAATGTTGTGGATAAAAAGTGTCCCACTGTCAAATAGATTGTGCAAATGTCACATACCTCATCACCTAAGTTTCTTTTACTGTGGCTCTTCTAAAGCCTTTTAACATTCAAGTACAGTTTTTGGGATGTTACAAAAAGCTACATTTCTCCTGAGCATCTAGAACCATCATTAGCTGTGTGTAGACTCTTGTGTGGGGAATGTTAGTCTACAGCAACTACCTTTGAGTGGCATCAGTAATGCTCTCAGTGACTAACTCAGCCTCCTGGTGATGGGGCTCCTCCCACTGAGCTGAGTGTGACTGCCTGCAGCTGCGTAGTTCAGTTCTGTGTCGCAATCTAGAGTCCCTTCCCTCTCACAGAGGAGAACCCTTCAGCAGGAACTTCTTCCTGAGGTGACACTCAGGTACGTGCTGCTGTCTCCAAGAGGATTGTCATCTTTCCCCTTCTTGGCACTGTCCCTTGAAACCGCTAAACACGGTTCACCAACTCTCCCATTAAACGGTGAGATTTTTATAGTTGAAATTGAGATGGAGAGTTTCTGTGGCCACAAAGCATGAAAAATTACATTGTTTGCTGTGTGCCTTCTGAACTGTTTTCTAGCATGTGAATGTGCTTGGAAGTGTGGTGTGGCTCCCTGTGAGTATAAAGGCGTTGATGTGGGTGGTTTCGAGCTGTTAACCAAGCCTAAGATGGCTACAGTCTTTAACAGCTGTGTCTCAATGTTTGATTGCAATCAGACAAGCCTCCTAACATTCAATGCGATCTGTTCAGCTTACCCTCTGACTTGTGTTTCTTTAGGATCTGTTAAATTATTAGACTGGACAAACTACAGGAACTGGTGATTGTTTATAAATTTTCATTCCCAGGTATTATGTATACATCATATAAAATAGAGTCACCTTGTAAAATGTAAATTTATTAAATACCCATAAAATATAAACAATTTTGATAATTATTCCTTCAGACTAATATGTTTCAAAGTTATTTATATGCTCTGTTCCTTGGAAAGCTTCAGAAAACACAGACTCCAAATCACCATCTTTTTCCTTATATTATTGTAGTGTATAAATGATTTTGGCAGCTCTCCCAGTGTTCCTTTCATAGGTGTTCCTCTGACATTTTCTTTTTTTTTTTTTTTTTTAAATCTGTGTTTTGAGGATTTTTTTTTTTTTTAAGATTTATTTATTATGTATACAGTGTTCTGTCTGCATGTACACCTGCAGGCCAGAAGAGGGTACCAGATTTCACTGTGGATGGTTGTTAGCCACCATGTGGTTGCTGGGAATTGAACTCAGGACCTCTGGAAGAGCAGTCAGTGCTCTTAACCTCTGAGCCATCTCTCCAGCCCTCCTCTGACATTTTCAATTATTGAGTTTCTCCCTTAAACTTGACACTATATCCACTACTGCAATGTGGCTGGCCAGATTAACAGTGCATCTCACTTTCACTTGTCAAGAAACCCTTCACTGTTTCCACAGAATTCCAAATAGGGTGTTGTCACTGCAGATAGCACCAACAATAGATATGCCAATAATATATAAAATCCACATATATATGAATTTATATACATATGCATATATATACATTCCCTATATAAATATGCACAAGAGCACATTTAAAATGAAAAAAGGGCATTTTAAAATAGAATAACACTGGGAACTGAGAACCAGTGAGGGAGGTGTCCACTCACACTTGACTCAGGTTGCATACACCAGACTCCTTGATTCACTTCCTTTTTCTCCTGTGTGCCCTGTAACTGAGTGTGTACGCTTTTGATAGATGTAGTGTGCCTGTACTGCACATGCTCCTTGTGCTGCCTAGCTCTTTATTTTCTTTCTCATTTTGTTTTTGTACAAGATGACCTTATTGACTTCCAACACTAAAGTTATAAGTTTGTTTACCAGGAAAATTACTATTATTTATTTGATACTCAAAAGTTTTTTAAAACATGTAACAATAAGATTACTATTTGATCTTTAACATTATACTGAGAGGGACTGGAGAGATGACAAACGCTGACTGCTCATCCAGAGGACCCATGTTCCATTCCCAGCACCCACATGACGGTTCACAACCATCTGTAACTCCAGGTCTAGGGGATCTGACTTCCTCTTCTGGCTTCTACTAGTACCAGACATGCACATGATGCATATATGCAGACAAATCACCCATAGACATAAATGTAAACAAAAAAACAAATACAATTATACTGCAAGAGGAAAGAATTGTTTCCGTAACAGTTAAGGAACATGAAAACCAAAAATTCAGACAATGTACCTGTGGTTACAAAGTTAGTCAGCAAGCCAGAAACCCACACTTAAACATTTAAAAGTTTTAAGTAGATCTTATAAATTACACCTGATGTTACATTTTTTTAAAAGTTTGTTTATTTATTCATTTTACATCCCAATCGTAGCCTCCTCTCTCCCTTCTTCTGGGTTTCACCCTCCCACTCCCTTCCCCCATTCTCCCTCCCCTTCTTATCAGAAAAGGGAAGTCCCCCCCAATACCATCCCACCCCAGCATATCAAGTTACATCAGGAGTGAGCACTTCCTTTCCATTGAGGCCAGGCACCACAGCCCCCTTAAGAGGAAGTGATCAAAAAGCAGGCATTAGAGTCCAAGTCAGAAATGGCCACTTGCTAGGGTATTCACATGATGACCAAGCTGCCCATTGGTTACATACATGTAGGGAGCCTAGGTCCATTTTATGCTTGCTCTTTGCTGATGTGACATCCTAAATTATTTTCTTTCTAAATATCACTGGTTATTAATCCATTTTAGGATTTCTTGGTTATAGTCTTGAATTCACCTCCCAGAAACTTGTTTTCTCTTTTGCATGTGTATATGAATATGTGTGTATATGTTTAAGATATATTACATATACATCCATATATATATTTACACTGAACATTGTGAATTTGGGATAATTCCTATTTCTTCTTTTTTGTCATATGATTATATTATCCAACTTATTTTCATATATTTGTTTGAATTTTAAAAATTTTTTTCCAGCTTGTGATAGTTTTTAATTGTCAATTTGCTACCACCAAGAATCACTTGAGAAGAGATCTTCAATTGAGGAATTGATCAAGGTGCCTTGTGGGCATGTCTATGGTAGATGGTCTTGTTAATTTTATATGGGAAAACCCAGCCCATGTGGACAGAACTATTCCCTAAGCAGGGTATCCTGAATAGTATAAGAGAGAAGAAAGGTAGCAGGGAGCAAACAAGCAAGGAGATACATCCATCCATTCTTTGTTCTGGGGTGTGAATGTGATAGTGCTAGCTGTGGGAGTTCTTACCTTGCTTCCTCGAAATGATTAACTGTAACTGAATGGGAAGCTACATCATGGGATTTTATCACGATAGACCTGAAGCTACAACACAGTCCTTTCATTGGAGCCCCTGAGCAACATTTTCTTTTTCCATTTGTAACATGTAAAATTAAATGTCTATTATTATATATTATTTTATATTGCATTATATTTCACAAAGTAGCCAAATGTTGAATAGCTGTCTTATTTTTAGCTTTCTTTCTCTTTTTTTTAGGTTTTCACTAGTTCTTTGAGAACATTTGTGCAGTCAAGTTTTGACTATATTCACCCCTGTCCCAATCTCTCCCAGATCTACTTCCTTTACCTATACATTGAACACTGTGCTCTTTCTCTTTTCTGTTTCACCAACCCTGTCCAATTTTTGCTGCCCACATAATTTGTAATCTATGGCCTTCCACTGGAATGTATCAGCCTACTTGTGACAATACAAAGAATTGGCTCTCCCTCTCCCATCAGCTGTCAGTTGCCAGCTACTCCTCACTAAGGATGGAATTTGTGTTCATCTTCCCTCCATCTTGGGATTTTGCCTGACTTGAACTAGCACAGGGCCTGTATGTGCTATCATAACTACTTGTGAGTTCATATGTACAGCTGCTGTGTTGTGTACAGGGGACACTTGTCTCCTTGTTTTTGTCCCCTGGGTTTCTTATTATGGAGTTTCTGGTCAATGAGGGCTTATAGAACCCAAACATTGCAAGATGTTGCCAATGCTATTGCAGAACTAGAGCCTGTTGCCTAAAATACCACATACTTGAGTCAAAGAACTTGGAGATACTAAGCCAACACTGACATGGAAGCTTCCCTACTGGCTAGCTTTCATAGTCCTAGAAGCTGATTTTCACAGTATTGGAGGGGAAAAAATGATCAGTTTTGCCCAACTGTGAAACCTGTGAGATATGCCTGGGAAGACATATCCATTGCTGCAATAGTGGCACAAATGTCATGGAAGTAACCACCCGCTTTCTAGTTGTATTTAAGTCCTGTCCCATGAGATGAAGCCCATATTTGGAACCATTGTTAAGCCAAGAATCTGTGGTTAGACATTTCATAGGCCCTAGTGGAGAACATGGTAGTATTATTGTACTAAGTGGAAAAGTGCTGAACTGACTCCTAATGAATGACTTCTTGTTATCCGCGTAGATTAATGCACCTTTGAGCCCTCAACAGAGACGCTTCTGTTTGCAACAGATGGTGATTAACACAGAAAACCACAAGTGGCCAGGGTGCAGAGAATAAGAGCACGAAAAGTGCTCAGCTCTAAATTAAGCATCTATACTGCACCCTCTCCTCCCCAGACGTGGGGATCATTGTGGAAGAGGAGGTGGAAAGACAGAAATCTTTGCTCATTCTTGGAGTGGTCTTATAAGAAATAATCATTGTGATTGTCTTAAAACTCCTAATTGTCAACACTAGAAGAACGATATTTCTGTACTCATAATTGTGATAGTCTTGTTGTCCATTGATTTGAGCATCTGATGATTAATCTACCCACCTGTCCTGCTCTCTGATTTGCTGTTTTATCCCCGTGGAATCTGAAGTGGTTTGGTTTCTTACATGTTTTACCACTGGTCTTGATATATGCAGTTCTCCCTTCCAGTTTTGATTCCCTGTCTGGCTCAGCTTAGGCCTTATCCTTTCATTTCAGACACCCCAACAACCTCTTCCTGTGGTTTAGGTTCCTTCTGTAACTTTCTCGGATTGGGTCTTGACTTGGATCTTTCTCTCGTGGTATTTATCTGGTTTGAAATTATTCATTTACTCCTGCAATTGCTTAAATAATGATCTTCCTCTCCTAGTAGAATGTGGAGTACAAGAATCAGTTTCCCTAATAAGTACTAAGTTAACCTACACTGTAGAGATCCATGGGCATGTAGTTGTTTACTGCCTTGTGATGAGTTTTTACTGTAACCTGAACTCAGGGAGACCGTTTTAGTAAGTTAATAAAACCACACGTGTGGAAAGCCGCTCTCTCATCCAACAGTTCCTCACTGGGGCCCTTCTCACAGCTCTGTTCTCTTCTGTCTGTGCTTCTTCATTTTACTTTGATGTCTGTTGCCATGCCACTTTTATCTGTACTAGTTTGGCCATCGGCCTCCCTTAGGGCTTCTCTAAAGAGTCAACAAAAGAGAAAGAAAAAAGCATGTATCTATCAGGTTGTTTTTTTGTCTTAACAGGATACAAATTGGCATTTAATTTCTTAAAAGCAAAACGATATGTGGATGCAATTGATGTATGTCACCAGGTAAATGCTTAAATTACAATTTCTTAAAATAGTTTGGATGGGGACTGGAAAGATGTGTCAGCTCTTAAAGGCTAAGGCTCAACACCAAAAGTGAAGATGCACAATCTTGTTTACTTTTCAAAATATCATTGAATAGAAGGAAATAGAAGATGCAGTCTTTTAGCTAAATAGTCTTTTTTTAATTGTGGAGAATTTATCAGTCTTTAGTTAAAAATTAGAAAATAAATGTATTTAAAACAAGAATGTATTTAAAATTGGGGTTCAAATAGTAAAGTGTTTTTATCAATTTAAAGACATAAGCTAGTAGGGAAAACATGTTAAGCAAAATGCAATTTGAAAGGTATTTGAAGGCCTGGAGAGGTGGCTCAGCAGTTAGGAGCAACTGCTGTTCTTGCAGAGGACCCGGGTTTGGTTGCCAGCACCCATGTGCAGCTCTAAGCCATGTGTAACTTCAGTTCTAGGGGCTCCGTCATCCTTTTCTGGCCTCTGTAGGCACTAAGGGCACTTTTAATTTTCCAGGTCATTATTTTAGGTGGAACTTTTTGTGCATATATCTAAATCTGTTTATTAGAGAATTTTAATTTGTAAGTTATAGAAAATACTCCATAATTTAGAAAGTATTTCTGCATTTCATCTAATTAAAACCCTGCAGTTAAAATGACAAATTTAAGTTCCTTCCAGATTTAGAAGTTCCAGAGCTCTTTGTGTCTGCCGTGTCCCAGTGGTCCTCTATGCAAGGCAATGAGAATGAGCCCCTTACAATTTTTCACGGCCCTTACCTCAAATAGTTATGTACCAACATTATGATAGTAAATACCTGGTTAGGAGATTGCTGTTGATTGCTTAATTCCATAAGGTAGTGTTTCTTATTACGGTAAGGATGAACACAAAAAAAAGGCTTATGCATTAGAATCACTTGTGGAGTTCTTTTTAAATGAATAGCTCCTCACTCTTAGACATAGGACTCCTGGGAATTAAAATGTTCCAAAACCAGTCCAGGTAAATCTGATGTATGCTCCCAGTTAGTATCACTCCCCCAGAGTTTATGAGACATCACAGGTAGCTAAGTTACAGAATTATTATACGCTGTCCTCGAGTTCATCTGTTATGGAAGCTTTTGTGTGGGGTGTTTCCATATGTGCTTCCATATTCTGCTGCTCTTCTCTGCTCAAATAAATGTGACACCACCTTACAGCTAAGATTACCACCTTTGAGAAGTGTGATAGTTGCAGTGCTAATGTAGTGAACTCTTGGCCATAATGCCCATTTATAGGAAGAGTCATGGCTCCCTTGTTCTCAGCGATTCATCACATGTTATTTTGACTTTGTTTCCCCAGGTTCTTGAAGCATATCCAACTTACCCCAAAATCAGAAAGGATATACTTGATAAGGCTCGTGCATCTTTAAGACCTTGAAAATGATTGTTTTACTGAAGTGCTGAGCAGGAGATGACAGGGATCTCACAGCCCTTGCAGTTTACAAAAGGCTCCAGCTGACTGTCACAGAAGCGTATCCCTCCTTGTCCAGCAGAGGCTGCTGCTGTCCGTGGACACACACTGGTCTGTGTGTCACTGCAGGAGGCTGGATGAGAGCCCATCTTTCTCTCTTCCATTATCACAATTGTGGTAGTTCTGTAATAAAGGCTAGCTCATTTCTACAAGAGGATATTTTTGTTAAAGACTAGGTGACATATCTGTCCCAAAGACTATTGGGTTTTTCAACAGTCCTGTTTAATCTCATGTAATTTATGAAAAGGTAAATATTAATAAAGATTTTGTGAGTATCTGGTTTACATTTTTCTCACAACTCAAAAGATACATTGTTTTGTAAAATAAAGCTAGCTCACAGGGCAATTTGAAGTGTTAGGTAATAATATTGAAGGAAATAACATTTTTTAGAAAAAAACTTTCGTGGAAAAGTATCAAAGTGTGTTTTGATGTCTTTGTTATGTCCGTGCTTCCACTCTCAAAACAAGTGTAATCTATCGTTTTCTGAAAACTGTTTAAATAGGTAAACCTACAGAAATATTTAACCAGAAGCCACAGAGCGAGTCTAACATTTCCCAGACCCTGGTCTGGTGAAGAAGGGTGAAAATTGCTTTTGGTCATCAGGGACTCACAAAGCACAGAACGGGAGGGTGGCTGCCCTGGCAAATAGTAATCTTCAAAAATTTTTTTTTTACACTAAATTATCCTATTCTTAGCAAGCTTGGTCTTTAGCATTCTTTTCAGTATCTTATCTACATCTTACGTTCTTTAAAAATACAATCTTCAGTTTTATTTTCACTTACAATAAAATATTTTTAATAATTTGTTTTCTTTAAAATAGATTACTTTAGGGATCACATCGCCATGATTTTAGTATCTTTTTTTATTTCCAATTATGTGTTATAAAATTCTAATCATTCTTCACCAAAATTGCATTTATAGCATTTCATAAAACTGATAATAACATTCAGGAACTATTTCATATCTAATAAAGACACTTTCACATGTCTTACTACATTTGTTCATCAAAAACAGGAAAATATAGTATTTCTGTTCTAAAGATTCCAAGCTGTCCAATCCCAATGTGAAGAGCTATAGGCAATTAACAACTGCTAAGAGAGACACGATTATTCTTCCCCAGTGGTGAGACTCCTAATTAGTTATTCTGCAACACCCCCAACTTCCAAATCCTGCCTATTCCTTCCATAACAAAGAATGAACATGTGCATTTGGTGATTTGAATGAGGAATGTCCCCACTGCAGGCTCCTGTAGTGAACACTTTGTTCCCAGTTGGTATTGCTGTTTGGGAACATTATGAAATCTTTAAGAGGTACAGCTTTGCTGAAAGAAGTACATCACTGAGGGGGGGATTTCAGGTTTGCAGTCCTTCCAGTGGCTTACTCCTTCCATTGAGTATTTTTGTTACCACTTTAGAAAAGCCACTGTCATAACCAGGCTCAGTTTAATGAAACCATCCTGCCATTTTGGCTCCTACCACCCTATCTAAACTCTATGGCATTGACTACACAGGGTTTTGTTTGTTTGGGGTTTTTTCGTTTGTTTGTTTTCTTCACTAAGAGTTGATTTTTGTAACATCTCTAAATCAGAAATATGTGAAGTTTGGCGCTCAGACCAGTCACAACTCCAAACTGCAGCTTGGGCGACTGCGGTGGTGAACTGAGCAGAAGTTTGTGCCTGCCTTCAGGATGGAGAAGAATCAGGAGCCCTGGTGGAAGAAGCTCCCGTGGATCCTGGATCTGAATAAGCTCCCGTGGATCCTGGATCTGAATAAGTGCCGTCCTTCCAGGCTGTCGGGGAAGAAAGTCCTGGGAAGTTTATTGTGCTTTGACTTCAAGAAATACAGCGTGATAAGTGGGGGTAATCTGGAGGACAGAGCTTTCTTCTCCCACAGTCAAGAAAACCTAGAGCAAGCCTGGAAAGGGTTTCCTTCAGGAATGGTGGAGTAATTGAGGTTGAACTTTGGACTAGGATTCAAGATGATGGGAATCCTAGGACCAATTAAGAAACTGAGATGAGCCATCCTACTTTCAGAGAAGATGAGTAATTTTCAAACAGGGTTGTGTGACTGTTGGTGCTGATTGAGCTCTTTATAAAAAATGCATGGGAAGGAAAGCGCTACACTCATGCACTGGCAGTAGAAAGAAGCCAGCCAAGGGAGGATCAGTCCCCTGAGCAACTGTCCTATTTAGAGAGTCACCATTGGGAATACTCAGGATGGGGGTAGAAGAACAGCATTGCTCATTGTTTTTCTTTTCTGGTGTCACTGAACTGAAATTGTCCACATTTTTTTTAAATGACCAAACATGTTCACATTTATCTAATGATTGATTACTATGTAGCTATTAACTATTTTCAAACTCAGTAAATGTTTCTCAAAGATATTTAATTGTCAAAATTCTAAAAACTGGAAAAGTGTAATTATTGGGGTTATATATCCATTTGACAAAAAATAAGTAAACCCAAATATAACAGTCACCACATACACACAGAACAATATATATAACACAATTGTTAACTAAACTATAATTTTTTTACTTTGCCATGATGAAAGTTTACTATAATAAAAATTTTACACTAAAACTAGGACATGTAAAATGTATTTTTTAGAAGACAACCTTTGCAAACTTCCTTTTCACTATTTAAAGATATTTTCTTGGCAAAGTGGAGTAGCTAAAAAAAAAAGTTGATGTTCAATTATCCTCTCAAATTTTTCTAACTGTTCTTACAAAATATATTCTAATATCCTGTGATTGCCTGGAGA
Organism: Lophiomys imhausi; assembly: GCA_907164525.1. Taxonomy (NCBI): domain Eukaryota; kingdom Metazoa; phylum Chordata; class Mammalia; order Rodentia; family Muridae; genus Lophiomys; species Lophiomys imhausi. Next base: position 3,116,364 of record CAJQZJ010033126.1, on the reverse strand, counting down.
TCCAGAGTAAGAAGAGAGAAAAGAGAGTTCCAGAAGATGGCAGTGACCAACCAAGTAACAGGGCATAGGAGGCCTTGCAGGGTTGCACAGAGCGCATCTTTAGGAATCCCAAAGTACCTGTGATCAAGCCAGTTCCCTGCACCTGGGCCCTTGCTGTAGTGATGGAGTTTTAAGGATGACCTTACCACATTTAATGATTTGTAATGGTGGAAATAACTGAAGCCATTCAAGGTCACAACACCTGGCTGTGCACCATGTGGAGAGGCTTAAGTAGAATCTTGCATGTCACAGGCTGCTTGAATGATGATGAAACCTTTTCAAGTTTGGATAAACCTTACTTGTAGATTAGTGACACACAGAGTGAAAGGTGAGGAGACATAATAGGAATATAATTAGATAAGAGGACAGAGTTGGGGAAAAGGGGTAGGAGGAGTTTTATTTTGCCTGATTACTTTTGAAGATAGAGGTATTTGATGTATTGAAATATTTACTGGGGAAAGCCAGTAAATATTGAAGGTATAAGACATAAAAGATGGGGAAATATAAGTAGGACAGTGGGGTCCTGGAACTTTAGAAGGCAAATGTGAGCATTGCACAGTTTTTGTAAAGGGAAAAGCAAAACATCAAAGATGGATAGAGGAACTCTATGCTAATGAACTTTAGCTGTTATTCTAATAAATAAAATAGTCTTTGACCAAAGGGTAGCCCCAAGTCCTGCATAAAACGGAGTCTTGGCATCTGTTTGGCTTGGACTTGAGGAATCTTTCACTTATTTTCGTGTTCCTGGTTGTTGCTGGAAGTCAGCCTGGCAGGTTTGAGCTGGGGTCAGAGAAGGCGTGGCACTGTGTCATGATAAATCATAGTTACGAGCAAAAGTGTGCCACCTGCCTCCTAATACTTTCTTCAGAACCAGATGGTTTTTTTTTTTTCCATTTTCCCTTTTAAAGAAATGCTTCACTTTACAGTTTGCCTTACCGTGCTCATCTGTGAATCTGGCCCAGTGACTGTGAATGCAATCCGAGCCCATAAAAGAGGAAAACTGAGGAATGAGAGGGTTTCTGAATCCTCCTTCCGAGGGGATAACCTTAGGAGAGAAGGCAATCTTGAAGCCAGCCCACTTTCAGATAGTGTGTGTTATTTTTATCTTCTTTCAAGCAAATTCTCTTTGAAATCATAAACGTTTTCAGAAAACAAGGATATTTTGAGAAAGTAATTACTACTTCCGTTTCCACCCAAGACAGCCTAGTTGTATTTTTAATGGGGGAAGTGATGTGTGTGGCTGGTAGCCTCACACTCAGACCCAGTTCACACTGGAGAGCTCACTAAGCTTGCCTGCTTTCAAGAAAAACGCTGAGCCAAATACTAAACTGCAGAAGTGAAGGGAGACCATTGAAATCAACCCATTCAATATATGAAAACTGATAACTATTGAAAAGTTCTGCTCACGTCCCATCTAGACCAAAATCACAAAGTGCGGGTGCAGAAGATACTTTGGCAAAAGAATCACAGAGTAAATGAATACATGCCACACAAAATAACATGCGTCTGTATCCTAGTCTCATAGATCTCATTGGGTGTGGTAGCACATGCCTTTAATCCCAGCACTTGGGAAGCAGAAGCAGGTGGATCTCTGTGAGTTTGAAGCCAGTCTGGTTTGCAAAGTGAGTCCAGGATAGCCAAGGCTATTATTAAGAGAAATCCTGTCTCGAAAAAAAAAAAAGTGAAAACAAAAACAAAACATAGATCTCATAAAGCATTATGCCTTGTTGGGTGTTAGCTATTTGTATATTTCTCTGACTCTTTCTCTCTCTCCTTGTTGGTGTGTGTGTGTGTGTGTGTGTGTGTGTGTGTGTGTTTGTGTCTACACATGGGGGTTGGATGTGTGCACATGTCCCTATGTGTGTATAGGCACATAGAAGCAAGAGTAAAACATTTGCTGTCATGTCTAAGGTCCATCCACATTGAGTGATTGCTTGTTTGTAGTAGTGTCTCGTTGGACTGAACTTGCCAGTGTGGTAGGCTAGCTGACCAGCCCCAGGAATCTACCTGTCTCATCCTCCCTAGTACTGGGTTACAAGAGTGGTATGATGCCTCACTTTCTTTATGTAGATTCTGGGGGATTGAACTCAAGTCCTTAAGCTTCATAAATAAGTACTCACTGAGCTATCACTCCAGTCCTTCATAAGTTTCTTAAAATATTTGCACATAAACAGATAATAAAATTTGTTTTTTAAATAAACATTTCATTTAGAAATCAATTCAGATTTACAGATAGTTACATGCCTGAGAAGACTAGAGAGGGCCCACATACCAAAACAGATATCTACCCAGATATTTATTAAAGTATCTCTAATATTTTATCTTTCTGTGCAAATACACATTTTATATTCATTTACAATTCATATATAAAAACCAACACATGGGTTGGTTTTTCTGAGCCCCCTGAGAATGAGTTGAGCAGCATGTGAGGTGCGCAGGCCTCGGTCCTTAATTATTTTTGTGGTATTTCGTCCCTAAGAAGGTAGTCTCCTATATAGTCACACTGCCATTATCAAACTTAGAAAATTCAGCATGCATACAGTACCTTCTCACCTCGGTTAGATCCAACAAGATCCTTCCTCAACTCCCCGACATGGGGTCAGGATCCAGCCTCTGGACCAACACTGCATCTGAATGTCATGTCTTTTTTAGCCTTTTTTAAATTTCGAACTTCCCCTTTCTGTTAAACCATGCTTACGTAGGCAACTACAGTCCTCCACAGCACCCTGAACTTTTACACTGTAATACTTCTTATTGTGGGTTTGTCTGATAGTTCTATTTGAGATCATAGCATCCATGGCCACAACACAACATGACTGACGCGTTCTCAGGGAATCGCATCTCAAAACACACATGTCCATTTGCCTTGCAGGTGAACTAGCTTTGATGACTCTGAGTTCTCCATGCATAGCTTTATTTCTCCTTGCAACTATCAATCTATTTTTTTTCATTAAAGTGCAATTTTATTTTTATTTTTTTATGTTTATTTATTACTTCAGGTTACATCTCCATCACAGTGCCCTATTTCCACCCCTCCCATTCCCGCCCTCCCACCCTCTACCCCCATCCCTTCCATCCCACTCCTCTGGAGTGGAGTGTCCCTACGTATCAGTCCCCCCGCCCCAGTTCAGCAGTCATATGAGGGCCAAGAGCCCCCTCATACACTGGGAGCATATAAGACAGCACCACTAGGGCAAAGGGTCTCATTGACAGGTAACAAACTATGTTCCTGTTCCCTTTGGTGCATTGGTTGTAGTATAGTTATCCATTACTGTATGGCTAAAATCCAATTTATAAGTGAATGGATGCCATGTGCATCCTTCTGAATCTGGGTTAGCTCACTCAGGATGAGCTTCTCTAGTTCCATCCATTTGGCTGCAAATTGCATGATTTCATTGTTTCTGATGGCTGAGTAGTATTCCATTGTGTAGATGTGCCACAGTTTTTTAATCCATATCTTGGTTGAGGGACATCTGAGCTGTTTCCAGTTTCTAACTATTACAAATAAGGCTGCTATGAACATATATGAGGAAACTTCCGTGTGATCTGATGAGGAAACACTTGGATGTATACCCAGAAGTGGTATGGCTGGGTCTTGAGGTAGAGCTATTCCAAGATTTCTAAGATATCACCAGACTGACCTCCACAGTGGTTGTACAAGCCTGAACTCCCACCAGCAATGGAGGAGTTTTCCCCTTTCTCCACAACATCACCAGCATGTGCTGTCATATGAGTTTTTGATCTTAGCCATTCTGGCAGGTGTGAGATGGAATCTCAGAATCGTCTTGAGTTGCATTTCTCTGATGATTAAGGATGCTGAGCATTTCTTCAAGTTTCTCTCAGCCATTACAAATTTCTTCTTTGTGAATTCTCTGTTTAACTCTGTTCCCCATTTTTTGATTGGATTATTTGGTTTCTTGGCATTTAATTTCTTGAGTTCTTTGTAAATTATGGATATTAGCCCTGTGTCAGATGTGGGGTTGGTGATGATCTTTTCCCAATCTGTAGGTTGCCGTTTTGTTCGAATGACAGTGTCTTTTGCCTTACAGAAGCTTTTCAGTTTCAGGAGGTCCCATTTATTGATTGTTGGTCTTAGAGCCTGAGCTGTTGGTGTTCTGTTCAGGAAGTCGTCACCTGTGCCAATGAGTTCAAGGCTTTTCCCCACTTTCTCTTCTAATAGATTTAGTGTGTTGGGCTTTATGGTAAGGTCTTTGATCCACTTGGACTTAACTTTTGTGCAAGGTGATAAGTATGAGTCTAATTTCATTCTTTTTCATGTCGACATAGATCAACACCACTTGTTAAAGATGCTGTCCTTTTTCCATTGTATGGTTTTGGCTTCATTATCAAAAATTAAGTGACCATTGGTGTGTGGGTTCATTTCTGGGTCTTCAATTCAATTCCATTGATCCACTGGTCTGTTTCTATACCAGTAGCATGCTGTTTTTATTACTATTTCTCTGTAGTACAGCTTGAAATCTGGGATGGTGATACCTCCAGATTTTTTTTTTATTGCACAGGATTGATTTAGCTATTCTGTGGTTTTTTTATTCCATATGAAGTTGAGAATTGTTTTTTCCAGGTCTATAAAGAATTGTGTTGGTATTTTGAGAGGAATTGCATTGAATTTGTATATTGCTTTTGGTAGGATCGCCATTTTTATTATGTTGATCCTACCTATCCATGAGCATGGGAGATCTTTCCATCTTCTGGTGTCCTCTTCAATTTCTTTCTTCAAGGACTTGAAGTTCTTGTCATACAGGTCTTTCACTTGCTTGGTTAGAGTTACCCCCAGGTATTTTATATTGTTTGTGGTTATTATGAAGGGTGTTGTTTCCCTAATTTCTCTCTCAGCCATTTATTTGTTGTATAAAGAGGGGCTTCTGATTTTTTTTGAATTAATTTTGTATCCAGCCATCTTGCTGAAGGTGTTTATGAGCTGTAAGAGTTCTCTGGTGGAATTTTTGGGGTCGCTTTTGTATACTATCATATCATCTGCAAATAGAGATAGTTTGACTTCTTCACTTCCAATTTGTATCCCCTTGGTCTCCTTTAGTTGTCTTATTGCTCTGGCAAGAACTTCAAGTACTATGTTGAAGAGATATGGCAAAAGTGGGCATCCTTGCCTTGTCCCTGATTTTAGAGGAAATGCTTCAAGTTTCTCTCCATTTAATTTGATGAAGGTTACCGGTTTGCTGTATATTGCCTTTATTATTTTTAGGTAAGGTCCTTATATGCCAAGTCTCTCCAGGACTTTTAGCATGAAGTGGTATTGGATTTTGTCAAATGCTTTTTCAGCATCTAGCAAGATGATCATGTGTTTTTTTTTTTTTCTTTCAGCTTGTCTATATGGTGAATTACATTGATGGATTTTCGTATTTTGAACCATCCTGGCATTCCTGGGATGAAGCCTACTTGATCATGGTGTATGATACCTTTGATGTGTCCTTGGATTCGATTTCCCAGTATTAAGTATTTTTATGTCTATGTTCCTGAGGGAAATTATTCTGAAGTTCTCTTTCTTTCTTGGGTCTTTGTGTGGTTTAGGAATCAGGGTGACTGTGGCCTCATAGAATGAGCAACTTTCAATCTATTAAAGAGACACTTGGAGAACATATGGACATCATACTCTTCTTTCAAAATTCCTTCTAGCTGTGTTATGAATCTTGCCTGATCCTGTTTTCCTCATGATGACCACAGAGGATAGTATTCTAACATCACCCCCTTCTCCACTGACATATATCAATCAGCAGCCAGCTGTTTACCATATGTAATAATGACATTTATATTTTAAATTTATAATTTGACATGTAGACTCATGTTTCTTGAGACCCTTCATAACTTGATAATGTCTTTAATAATTCTGATACTCAAGTTTTTTTCAGGTTTGACCAGTTGGAGACTCTTCAGCTGATTCCTGTATCCTTGTGACACACTGCATCGTTTGGGGTGTGTGTGAGTGTTTGGGGTGTGTGTGAGTGTGTGTGTGTGTGTGTGTGTGTGTGTGTTTCCTTACTTTTCAGCATGAGGAGGTGCTCAGTTTCTAATTACCCTGCCCTAGTCTTGGAATCCAACCCATTTCCATTCTGTGGCACTTAAACAAGACTGAAAAGACATGATTCCCTTTACTGGCATTAGTATTTTAAAAATAAAATCTGAGGCAGGTGAAGAAACAGATTGAAAGCATTTTTTACCAAACCCAATGACCTGAGTTTGATCCTTAGAACCAACAGAAATGAGAGACCTGACTCCCACAACTCCGTTTTCCACACATTCATAGAAAAACCTTTATACTCACAAACATAAATAACAAATAAATAAATGTAAAATACTTGAAATTTGGATAGAAAATCTGTTCTTTAATCCCAGGGTATAGTATTGTACCCTTTCTGCAGGGTTAGTAAACATGTATGTGCATGAATGCACATATATATGGGGATCACATGGGCGTACTTCTTTGCACATATGCATGCATATTTTAGGAATCTCAAAATCACACCAATTCCAAACCATTCAACAGAGCTTCATCTTCCTTCCTCCAGAATCACATTCATGAATCTTCACACTGAATTCCCAATCCTAACACATTTATGTCTCATTAATCCAACTAACGTGTTTCAGAACCACCTCATGCAGACATCCATAGCAAACACAAGCCCACCGGTGCCCACTTGGCGCAGTCCTCCCTGCCCACCACACACATACTACCTACTTTGATTTTCAGTACCGATAAGCACAGCCTTTCTTAAAATGTCCCCATAACCACATCCTAGTGGCAGGAAGCATTTTAAAAGTCACACTGAAGAATTTCTTGCTGATAGGATTGTAAGCAGTGCTCTGTAGAGCAGCTTTGTCATTTCCTTCTAAATGTTTCTCTTTCTGCAAAAATGAATTCCATCTCTTCTCTCGCCAGCAGTGTCACATTAACAATGTGGTGACAGAAAGGAGAGGAGGAATCTCTGGGGCTTTAAACAAGCCACCATGTGGTGAAGAATGCAAGGTGAGTAATTTTGTCAAAAATGTGTATAGAACTAGCATTATTAGAAACTGATTATCTTTCTGTGGACCCTAAGTGTTTTCAGATTCTGCTGTGATGCTCTACCTGGCATTCATAAATATCTACAAAAGAACACTGAGGAAAATATTATCTTCCTATATTAATAAAACTATGAATTTCTACTTCACAGTAGCCAACATTATTACTTTCCCCCTCAACCTATCCTTTCAGACCGCTGCCTAGCTCACTCAGTGAATCTTGGTCTTTACTTGAAAAGGATTTATTTCCCCTATTCTTTATGTTGTATTTACATTTTATATCTACTTTCTTGAGTCCTACAGACTCATAAAATGGTTTTGAATAACAGAGCTGCAGAGATGATGGGGAGGTCAGCTATGTTAATTTCAAAGCGCCCCAGACTTCGGTGTGAGGTTGCCTAGCAACCCATCTCTCAGGCCTCCTTTGTGGGCGAGAGAAGGGAAAGCAATTCTTCTGTATAAGCTCAAGCTGAGATGGCTTTTTAAAGTGAAAAACCCACTGCAAAGGATCCAGCATAACCCCTGTTTGTCTTCTCCTGCCCACTTTGTGCGCTTCATACACCATGAGAGAAAGATCCCATCCTTTGATGCTTAAGATCTGATAAGGGCATAAAAAGGAACTAGGTAAGATATGATCAAACAGTGAGAGTGACCCGTTTCCTTACATTAATTAAAGCTTCAGAAACATTAATTAAACTGCTCAGCTTCTCCTTTCTCTTATATGAAAGCATACTTTCCCCTCAAGTTCTTAAAGCCAGTAATGCTAAATGAAACAGCTACTGTCTGCTGAGCATCGGTTACCATAGCGACCTGAGCCAGCAGTGGTGTTTTTCTCCTTAGGCACAGGATGGCTGAAATGTGTTCAACCAGGGGACCCAAGCAGCATGCTGAGTAGAAATCAGCATCTGGGAGGAACCTGCCCTGATTCCCTCTTATCCACACTAACTGGAACAAAATAATGAACCCCTCTGCTATTCCCTCAATAGCTGAGAACTGAACTTCAGTGGGTGGCAGAAGTGCCCTACTGAAGGCATGTAGAAGGGGGAAAAACACGGACTAGTAAAACCCACTTCAATGGCTGAGAGATCTAGACAAGATTTGCTGCTCTTTCAAACAGCTCTAAAAACACAAACTGAAAAGGGACAGCTGGAGATTGTAAAAATACTTATGTACAATTTTTAAAACCATTTGTAATCCATCCTCTATCGCTATTTTCTAAGCAGACAGCACAGTAGAGGAGCACATTTTGGTTCAGATCAATATAATTTTAATACATAGTCATTCGGACTTAGAACGGTGTGAGGCACACTGCTTTGCACTTGTCTGACCTGCCTCTCTCTAAGCTCAGATGACAACAGAGAGGCCACATAGTATCTTGAGCTTTGGAATCAGACATCGTGGATTTTCATCCTCGGCCCCTTCTTGGGGCAAATTCTCTAGGCTCTGAAGTCTAAGTCTCTGCTTCTGGTGTTTAAGATGGTACTTAAGAGTAGATTGTTGACATGCAAACAAGCCATGGATGTGAAGCAGCTGATTCAACACTGACCTGTTAGGAATTTGGCTTGAGCAGGAAGTGCTAACACAGCAAGTGGTAAATGCCCTGCATTGTGCTTAATATGGGAGTAATAATGCAATCCCCACCCAAAGGACACACCCACGTAGGAATTTGATTGTGGAGGTTAGGGGTAGAGCTCAGATTCTGAGTGATTTACCATATCCATTCACCAATATGCATACATATATGCACATATATATACAATTTTGTATGTTGTAACCCACCCCCAAGGGCTCATGTGCTCAAGCTGTTTTCCCTAGTGTGCTGGCACTAAAATTAGTGGAAACTTGAAGATGTGAGACCTAGTGAAAAGTGATTTAGCTGCCCTATGAAGAGATTAGTGCAGTTCTCTCAAGACTACAGTTAGCGCCTCCAAGACTATATTATGAAAAAGGACCCTTCCCTGGTTACTATGTGAACTCTCCTTCCATTATATTATGTTATCCAACCATGAGACCATCACCGGAGGTCAGATCAATGGGCCTGCCCATAACTGACCACAGCTTCCAACATCGTATGTTGAATAAGCCTTGTTTGTTCATAAGCTATCCATCCTCAGGTATTTCATTATAGCAACAGAAAATACACTAATGCACATATAAGTATGCATATTCACATACATTAAATATGAGCTTGAAATAAACAGAAAGTCAGATTCATAAACAGATGCATAAAATTTTCCACTGTTATTTCAAAGTAGACTCAAAGCTCCCCCAAACTGGATGTGGATAGGGCTGACATTTTTCTTACGTTTCTTCATGTTTGTAGTCATTTACCTATCTAGCCATTCCTTAATTCAGGTGAAGACCTCATCCGCGCTTAGCACTGTGCCAGGCAGAGAGCGCTCACACATGGCAGAGCCCTTCCTCTCCAGTGCTCACACACATGGCGTTGCTTTCTTGTTGCAAAGTTAACAACAGCACCATATGCAGTCCATGGGTGCTCAGTCCCCATCAATGTAGATAGAAGCAAGGGAAACAATTTACATAGGGCTACAGTAATAGATAAGAAAGCTGCTAGATCCTGAGGCGTCCACTACAATCATGCCGCCTGATTCTTTAGTACATCTCTCCAGAGAACGAAGTCTGATAGCTATGCCCAGGTATAGCTGATCACCTACATTTTAAAAGGATATTTTAATTAGAAAGAGAGAAAATATTCAACTTCCATGAAATAGAAATTTGAAATATGGTAAATTGCTGACTTTGTAATTTTTTTAAAAGTGACTTTTGTTTTCATTGATTAATTTTATTTTTATGTGTAGGAGTGTTTTGCCTGCACACATATCTGCATACCATGTTTGTGGCTATTGACCTTAGAGGCCAGAAGAAGATATCAGGTCCCTTGGATCTGAAGTTACAAATGGTTGTGAACTGCCTTGTGGGTGCTTGGAATTGAACCCAGTTACTCTAGAAGAACAACCACTGCTCTTAAAGATCTCTCTGGCCCTTTTTGTCATCTTTATGAGAGTGGACCTTTACATAAGCCAGGATGGCCTCAACCCTGTGATCTTCTTGCCATAGCCCCTAAGTGAACCAGAACACCTGCCTCAACATTGTAATTGCATTTGTTTTCTTTCTACCAGATGTCTGCTATCTACTTAGCTTTTTTTTTTTTTTTCCACTTTCCACTTTCCAAACTGAAGACAGTCATAAAGATCCATCTGCCTGCATTTTGGTACTATGTTGATATAGAACTAAGTGTTTTAACTTTATATTATTCTTATGTGTTATGAGTTTTGTATTTATACATTGTTCAATAACCATGTAAAAATGTACCTTAACTACCATCTCACTGTACTGTTTCTGAAAGATGAGGAGAAACTGGGAGAGGATCAAATCAGGCTGGCTGGCTCCTTTGAGCCCTAAGGATTCCCTATTATACCATGGACCACATGTGTACATAATAACACATCCATCTTCTTGGGCTCATATGTCTGTCCTGGGGCATTGTGAGCTAGTGTCAGTCAAACAAGGAAGCACAATTCAAGGAGATAGATGAGCATCACTCCTTTGGGTCAGCACAAACAAGATGCTATCTGGTGAAGTGAACTTATCAGGAGAGGCAGAAGGCAAGAGGCTTAGCCCTTAGGGGGTAGGATGATCCTCAGGATGATGCAAGGGCTCTGTCTGGTAATGGCTTCACTGCAGAACTGCACCTTGCTGGCTCATGCTTAGGGCAAAAATATGATTGACAGGTTATTCAAGATCCTATCTATTTAATTATAACACTACGACCTCCCTCATCTCACATACCCAGGGTGCTATCCTCTCTCCTCACCTGCTTCCATGAAAGAAACCCTTACTTTATTGAAGTGAAGTCAACACTCTTTGGTTTATCTTCAAGATATCTTGTTAATGCTCCAAATTTTCCCATTGTGGTTCTTATGCAAGAAAATTTTATCATTTTTATAATAACTAATACAAAAAAAATTCTTCAGCATTCAGCTTTTGTATAATGAACCTTGATGTCCTTTAGACCGAAATGTCTAACAGTGTGAACCAAAAGCTGTCTTTTATTACTCAACTGCAAGAGAATCTGAAACTAGACCTTTTTCCAATGCAACAAGGAACAAGAGAAAAACAGAGCTATTGGTTCCACATGAAAAATAATAGGAATGTTTGTCTTCTACTACCACACGCTGAATAGTTCTGGAGATTCAGTATTCTTAGTACTAGAAAAAATATTACAGAAACAGAAAAGTAAGAAATATGCTTGTAAAATATTATTGAAAAAATCAGGACAGTGCTACTGAAGAATCAAGAAATCAAGAAAAAAAATACTACTGAGAAATCAGAAAAGTACAAAAGCAGCCTTGTATAAGGAGTTCCTGGATTGTACTTGCCTTCCTATGTCAATCATCCTTCAGCCTCCATGTAGATGTCCCGCCTATCCTAGACTCCCATCTGTTGGGAGAACATGGCCATCTGTACCAGTTCTGATAATCAATCCTTTCACACAGCCAAGCTCTTTTTTAAAATGTCTAATACACTATAACTGAGAAGGCTTCGTTAAACATGTCTCTGGTTCTTCTCACATTAGGGTTCCCCTCAAATTAAGGGTCAAGTCAGAGTGACATGAAGAGAGAGTCCTGAAGTCAGGATTAAAAGCTCTTCCCCTAAGGGGTCTGTGTTAGTTTCCTACTTCTGTTACAATAAAAATTATTGGCTTCAACAGCACAAATTTAATTTCCTCTGTTCTAGGTCAGAAGTCTGAAGTCGGTCTTATATGGCTAAAATCAGGGTGATGCCAACCTGTCTTCCTTTGGGAGCTCTAGAGAAGTTTGTTCTTTGAACTCACCAGGTTCTAGAATCCTCCTGTTTTTGTTGTTGTTGTTGTTTGTTTTTTGTTTTGTCATGATCACATCACTCCAACTCATCTCTGCCATTGTATCTTGTCCTCTGTTCCCTGTCCCCTTCTTTCCCAGGTTAGGACCACTGTGGCTATAGTGGTTCCCCGTAGACAAAGCGAGCTGTTCTCCTAGTCATTAAAAAGGTCACACCCACAACCTCTCTTGCCCATCCCCTGAACACATTCACTGTTCTAGACATTGGGATATGGAAAGCCCTGGGAAAGAGTGTTACTCTACTTCTAACAAGGTTGAAATCATCTCAGGCCTACAACCTGGAAATAATGGAATCGCACTAGTAGTGCAGCCGGATGGTGTGTGAGGATTGCTGGGGTCTTTACTTTTGACTTCTTGGACCGGACAGTGCCCATTCTTCTAGCCCTAGGCTATAGGACAGTATGATGACTTAACTTGGACACACCTGGGTTCTTGACACATAGGGACTGTGGGAACTTGAACAGTTTCACGGACTCTCTGAGCCTCCATATTCATTTCTTTTGCCTGGCACCATCTATGGGTAACAGACAGATGTTCACCTGAAGAAGCAACTTTGGGAATAACACTAATGAGAGAAAGAGGGGTAAGAAGCAGGGTTGGGCTGTGAACCAGGTTTCTGCTGAATCCCAGGGTGTGCCCTGCTGCTGGCGTGGCCCTTGAGGGCTGACTTTTGTCAAAGGAAAGAAGCCTTTGTCTCTGATGAAGTTAACTGAGTTAGGGCTAGGTTGAAGTGGGTGAATGAGGCTCTTACCTGGAGGTTAAATGTAGGCCAAATATTCAGTAACCAAATAGTGAATGTACTAAGACATTATTGTGAAAAATACAAAATAATGAAAAATAACAATGTCCAAGATATTAAAAAATCTGTAAATAAACGTGAGAATGTAATGTGGAGACATATCCAAGTCTCTGGCAAAAAAAAGGAAAAATGTATCCATATTCATGGTATTGCGATGTAGAACTGTGATATTTTGATCATCACACAATGTGACTTTGATTTTCAGCTGAGGAGACTAGCTCCTCACATACCTTCCCCCAGCCCTGGAGCTGGTCCCTGTGCATAGGCAGCCTGGTCCCTACAACGGTGAGAGAAAGTAATCTCATGTCTAATGCAGTTCCTGGAGAAGTTTGCCTGTGGGCCATCAACAGCCTACACTTCTGGCTTCTGGTGGAGGACGGTCTTGATCCTGTACGAAGGCACTACAGCATTCTCTGTGGGATGACCGGTACCATAATGTCATCCAGTCATTTACTCTCAGAGGTAGATGAAGCCTGTGCAGATTCCTGCAGCCCCAAGGCCAACTGTTTCAGGTGCTAGGGAAAGCGCTGTCAGCCCAGCAGGAACCTGACCCCTCCTTTCCGGTTTCCTGACAGCTGGAGCGAAAGAAAGGTCCAGGTCAGTGACTCAGACCTGAAGCTGCCATTAATATTGTTGATGAAACAATGCTTTGATCACTCACTGACTGTTCACTAGCTCTGGCTAGAATTTCTAAGCAAATAATCCAAGGAGGAGCATCATTCTATCCCCTGGCATGTTAATCCCAGACCACCGTCTTATGGTGGTGATCACAACCAAGGGACTCGACAAATCTAAACCCTTTATTGCAGTGAAAATGAAAAGAAGTTAAGCGTGAGCTCTCCCAAATGCTAGTGCATTTCTCTGTACATCTAGCACATACTACACACACGTATCATGTTCCAGAACATCAGCATGAAGAAAAACTGTAAAATCTGTCTTCATTCAAAGATGAGGGAGTCTGAAGAGGAGAGGGAGTTCATTATGTTTGAGAACATGGGTGATTTTCAAAAGGGGGAGAGGTTGGCAAAGCAGGGTGGAGAAGTACACATCAGAATCTCCAGAAAAAGATGCTAAGGCATGGTACGTCATGGATTGGGGGGGGGGGGGGGTTGTTGAACATTTTACATCATTTCCCCTGAAAAGCGTCCTGCTTACTGCTGCAAATCTCATGACTGCCAAGAGAATGAAGCTGCATCAGATAAGCCCAGACATAAAAGGGAGGGAACCTGTTATGAGCCGGGGCAGATGCAATTAATGCACAGGAAACATGAGAGTAAGCTGTTACACCAGTGACTGAAATGCAGGCAAATGTAGTTTGCTCATGAGTCATATTCAAGTGTAGCTGTTGAATGGGATTTAAAGTATATAATTTGTTGAGGGAAAAATCTTTTTCAGTAGCACTGGGGATTTTTAAATTTAATTTTGAGCATAAATGAACAGCAGGAAAAAGGTGGCACTTGATTATCTTTCACTGAGCCTCCCTGGAAGTGGAGCTGGTTGGCACTACAATTCATTTCTTGGCTTGACATGTGACAGTTCTCTGGCTGGTTCCATTCTGTAGATTACACCATCCACACTAATGCAAACTTCACATTGATTCCCATGAGAGAAGTTGTAGAAAAAATGGTTAATTAAATTGTTTAACCAATATTTAGATTATATATAATTGGTTTGGCGGCATTAATTCTTTACCCGCCATTATAAATGAATACCAGAGACACTGGATTGATTTTAACAAGCCTTGGCCTGAATTGTGCAATCCTAGCCCATCTAAGCTGGCTCGTAATTCTATTATCCAAATATGACCCCATATATACATATGTCCCTTTGAACTGCTATTCTCCACCCTATGCTGATGTTCCAGGCCACGTGGAATGATCTTCTTTAATCTAACCCATGGCGTGTGTCCTCCTTGCCTGCTCCTGGCTTCTCCTTGGAGGCTTCTTCCTCCCAAGATGCTCTCTGTCTCAGAAGCCTATGCACCGTAGTCCTGCCTACCTCTGTCTTTGCCCAATCTCCAGGCCTCAGCATTTATTTTAACCAATCAGAGACAATGTAAGTAACATACAGCAAGCAGGACCAATTAATTAACATTCAGAATGCTTAGCATTACCTCATCAAGAAGTTACACAGTCTCTTGTGTTTTCCTGTTCTTTTAGCACATTTCCACATTGAATAGGCTTCTTTTTCTAACTTCCAGATCCTTCAGCAAAATGTTTGTTCTAAAGTGGTAGTGCTTTTTCATCCACACAGTTATTTTTTGTCTGTTTGGGTTTTGTTTTTTCTTATTTCCCTTGTAGTGTTGTCTTTGTGGTTGAACTTCTTTTGGGTAAGTCATGTGATGATATATGTATGAAATTTAATTTCTCTCTGGTTGCCTTTTAAAATCCAACCCTCACCTCCCTTTCCTCGTGATAATCATTTCTTCATGGTCTGAATGTGTTCCCCCACACTGCATCCTGGTTTATTCTGTGATAGCTGCACTGAGACACCATCAGTCAATAGATGTCATTATGTCTCTGCTACTATGCTTCAGTCAGGCTACTGACAGGACCTCAGGCTTTGTGGCTGGGCTTTTGAACAACCCAACTTACCTCTTTATTATAAAGTTTGCTCCATAGTTGCGCATTTAGATGACTAGGTAGAGGTTACTCACTGGAAATAACAACAACTTATTTTCTTCCTTTTCGTTAAGACAATGCAGATGAACTACCTGACCCCTCCCCCCCCATGAGAGGAGTGAGCTTGTGTCTGCCTCCCCTCCAGCGCCTCCTATTTTAAGCTTAAAAAAGAAAAGGTAGGGAATCCCATACAGGTTTCACAGGGTGCTTTGAAGAAACATTTCTTCCCACACATCAATAGGAAGAAAAGGCCCATAATTTAAAAGCCTGGGAAGGAGTTTTGTCCTCCAATGTCAAGGGGAAGTTGTACATGAGTTAAGCATGAAGATATGCTATCAAATTGTGACAGTTTGCCAAGGAATTGTGACACAGAGGAACTGCAGACTGAGAAGGTAGAAAGAGTAACAACTGTGTATTTTAAATGTTTATTGATGCATATTAGCTACATAAAATAGTAGGCTTCTTTGTAACTTCTCACGCATGTAACATAATTTGATCATCTTCTTTTATAATTTCATGATTTTTGGATTTTTTGATTATTGTAGCAAGTCCAAAAGCACCTTTACAGTGGATACTCTTAAATCAAATTTAATCACACTAAATTTGAATTTACATTACATTTACTGAAATTTGCCGTGTCTGGGAGAAGAAAGTTTTAATATTTCTGTTAGATCTTGTATAACTGAACAGGAAAGAATCCTGTATTACAGAAGGCATTGAGCCAGGGCCATTTTATCTTTTTCACTGTTGTGAACTGGTTCAATTATTTTCTGAATTTTCTTCATCAAAGACGTCTATAACTTAGTGCTACATCCAGTCTCTCCACCCAGCCAGACTCCCACATCCTTCTCTGGGGTCTAGCCTGGCATGTCTCCCTGACATTCTCCATCCATGCACCCTCCCCAGCCCATCAGCAGATATACTACCCCAGCCTGGTCTGTCCACCCTGCTTGTAAAGCACCAAGTCTCTCACTTTCGGTCAGGTCTCTTTCTACCTATACCCCAAGTCACAGGGCCCCAAGCCACATCAAACCTTTTTAGCCAGCTAGATCAACCCTAATACTCCTGGCTTGGACCAAGAGACACCTATGTACCAACTTAGTGCCCTCACTCACGGGACTTCATTCCACCCAAGCCATTTCCATTCTCAAAATCCAACCTACCCATATATTGTCTTTTTCTGATCCAGCCTTCTCTGTCCATACCAGACTTAGAATTAACAAAATAAATCACATGTGTAGGAGCTGATAGGTTAATATAAGTTAGATTTAGTGAATATATAGGTTTCTG
>CAJQZJ010033126.1:3079994-3094679 GCA_907164525.1 Lophiomys imhausi | reverse complement strand
TATAGGATTAATAGTTAAGAAATTGTTGGGGTTTGTTATAAGTGAATTTAGTAATAAATAATTACGTGTTAAATAATAATTTAAAAGTTCGGTTTCACACATGCCCAGATCGCTTTGCAAAAATAACAACATGAAAGGTCAAGCCAGTATCTTTTCTCCAAAACCTACCAGTTCTTCAGAAATTTTTGCCAATAGGAATTACTTAGATCAGCCAGGCATGGTGGCACATGCCTTTAATCCCAGCACTGGGGAGCCAGAGGCAGGTGGATCTCTGTGAGTTCGAGGCCAACCTGGTCTACAGAGTGAGTCCAGGACTGCCACAGATACACAGAGAAACCCTGTCTCAAAAAAAAAATTACTTAGATCAACACCAGGACACAGAACTTAAAAAAATAATCACAAATGTCATCTAACTTCACTAAGAATTCAAGAAGTTTAAAGAAGACACAAAGAAACTACTCAATGAATTAAGGAAAAAGAATTTAAGGAGAATAAATGTCTGAGTGATATCCAAGAAAACACAACCATAAGGCTAATGGAAATGAAAGACAATCCAAGACTTGAGAATAGAATTAAAAAATCAGACAGAAACATTGAAGAATAAAAGCTGAAATGAGGATGGAATTAAAAAAAAATCCAAACCTTATCTAGAGAACTCAAAGTATAAAACCATGAAACTAGAATTAATCAAGCAGGCCAAAATGGAAAAGGGGAAAGCCTACAAGGCCTGAACCCTACACATACATACATACACACACACACAAAACAAATCAAAACTATAGGGAATTAGGAATTCTGAAAACAGAAAAATAGTCTTACCCAGAGTAGAGATTATAATTGGTTACCTAACACCAAATGGTCAGCCATGAAAACATGCATACAAGTAATATTATATAGACCATGTATGTTATATTTAGGAATATATATATTCAGTACATATATATGTATCTATACAGTATGCATATAGATAGGATTTTTGTATATATATGTACACATACACATATAATATACATCTTTGCATGTAGCAACAATTACAAAAAAAGAGTCCATAAATATGAAAGAGAGCAAGGAAGCTTATATGGGAGAGTTTGGAGGGAGGAAGACGGAGGGAGAAATGATGTAATTGTATTATAGTCTCAAAAATAAAAGAAAAATATTATTAGAAGACGTTTATCACTTGTTAGTAATATTTTAACCACACAGAAATATACCTAAATGTTTTCTCAGTTGGCACATGTAAGGGCATACACATGTTGATGGGGCCATGAGAAAGGAAGGTACTTATTTGAGTGAGAGTCAGAATATAACCTCATGTATTTTTCTTTTGTGGCCTTCTGTTTTTATTTGAGAAAGAGTCTTTCCTGGCATGGAACTCTACAATGAGGATAGGCTGGACAGCCATGGAGTTCTAGTGATCTGCCTTTCTCTACTTCCTCAGTGCTAGGATTGTAGGCATGACCTACCACACATTGTTTCTTACGTAAGTTCTAGGGACTGAACTCTGGTCATCATTCTTGTTAGGGGATCTCTTTATAGTCCTAAACAGTTTTGTCATTTTGGCAGAACAAAGCATAACATGTAAATTCATGCTTTGACAGTGTGATGAAGATACTAGATTTGCATCAAACATTTTTATCAATATGGCATTAGGGTTGGGTAAATGTCAGGACTTTAATTATAATATTGTTGTGTGTATGCATGATTTCTCTCTCTCTCTGTGTTGTGTGTGTGTGTATGTTTGAGTGTGTGTGTGTGTGTGTGTCTGTGTGTGCTCGTGTGCATGCATGTGTGCGTGTATGAAGGTCAGAGGATAAGGATGTGGAGTTAGTTCTTTCCTTCCACATGTACATGAATTCTGCATATTGAATTCAATTTACCATGCTCACTTAGAAAACACCTTTACCTACTGAACCATCTCCACAGACCTCCTTATAGCTCTTTAATAGTACTAAATACTGATATACAATGTCAGTGAGATGGTTCAGTCCATAAAGTACTTATCATGCAAACAGGAGGAACTGAGTTCAATCCCCAGCACCCACATTAAAGCTAGCCTAGCAATGCCTCTCAGTGACCCTAGTGCCAGGGAGGCAGGGACAGTAGAATCCCTGGGACTCGTTGTTCAGTCAGTCATGTCAAGTCAGTGAGCTCCAGGCTCAGAAAGAGACTCTGTCCAAACCAACTAAACTAGAACCATTGAGATGGCTCAGTGGAAAAGGCTCTTGCAGCTCGAGCCTGGTGACCTGCATTCAATCCCTGGAAGCCAAACAAAGGTGTAAATAGAAAATCGACTCTATAACGTTGCCATCTGACCCAACATGCACCTTGGTATTCTCAAACACACACACATCATATACACAATAATAAATAAAATTTTAAAATACACACACACACACACACACACACACACACACACAGTAGAGAGAAGCTGAGAAAGATACCTTATACTGACTTCTAGCCTACAGTACACACATATATCCACGTATGCCCATATACAGGTATGTACCTCCCACAAATGAACATGCACACACACACACATACACACAAACACACACACATATACCCCTCAAAGAAAAATATTAAAGGATCATTTTAAATTGATTCTGCAAAACAATTGGGGGATCTTTTGAACAATCGTTTTCTATTAAATGTAGTTTAAGAAAATATTGGATTAAAAAATACCCAGCCAATTATATTTGATTGTAGGTGTCTGCATATTGCAATTCAAAACCCAGCCCTTTAAATCCTTTAAGTATGGTTTTTATTGTGTATCAATAGTTGCAATATATATATATATAAATGTATGTATACATATATATGTGTGTATATATTTAAAATCACTCCTGCAGTTACTGACTTGTCCTTTTGTTTGTCAGTGGCCATTTAATTGAACTGGAAGCACATCAAATGCATGGTGCAGAAGACAGACCACCCAACCCTTCCTCACCAGTTACACTTTTGCAAAAAGAGCTGGTGTCTGATGCCTAAGGGAGAGTAAGATGAAAGAATGCAGGCCGATGTGAGCGCACTATTGAATGCCCTTGCTTCCAAGCTTGGGTAGCAGCTTGGGGAGTCAGACACATCCTTTTTCATTGTGTCCACTGGGGCCAAGTGACTATGACTATTTTCATTTCTAAAAATGAAATAATAGCATTCACTAGTGAAAGTTATTTTAAGAATAGTTCAAAGTAATCCATGTGCCACCATAAGGCAGGCCCTTATTTTATGTTCGAAGGATTGATGTTTGAAGGCCATATCAGGCACCGGTAGTCGAGCTAAAAGTTCAACTTCAAAGGACTTCCAGTGACAATGTTACTGGGTTCCAATTCCTATGTCTGAGTGTGTAGACACGGCTACATGCATGGGGCTTTCATACCCTATCTAGAGGGTGGTGTATGAATGTGAAGAAAAAACTAGGGTTCTCTTCAAGCCTCTTCATATTATATAATGTGTATACCTTACAATGATAAATTTTGCTGTTGCCATAACGAGAGACAAAT
Source organism: Lophiomys imhausi (assembly GCA_907164525.1). NCBI lineage: Eukaryota > Metazoa > Chordata > Mammalia > Rodentia > Muridae > Lophiomys > Lophiomys imhausi. Next base: position 3,091,179 of record CAJQZJ010033126.1, on the reverse strand, counting down.
AAGATACAGACTTTTTTTTTTTTTTTACCTTCTGACAAACTACAGTTAGCAGAAGAGAGAAATGAAAAATAATTTCAAATTCATCAGTAAAATTCAAGAGCTCTGGTAGGTAAAATTTTACTCATGCTTTTGATTGAACACCTTAAAAATGATATGAACAAAGAACTCCAAATGCATATACAAAGAGCTGTTTGTGGACAGGAAATTGAAACCTTATAATTTGATATAAAATTAAAGTGACTGGGAAGAAACCCCTATGCTGGGTACTACAAAGCTTTTGAGTTTCCCTTGGATATTTGAAACAAGTATTCAGGCTCTGGAGGAGGAGAAAGCAATTTGGTACTACATGCATGGTATCAAACACATGAATTTTATTTTTTCCACATGGAAAGATGAATCTATGGAAAGATGTAGTTATGAGGATGACTGAGAAATGTTGCAATACCTAAAATCATAAAGACAGAGAAAGAAAATATCCATGAAAGACAAGATGTAAATACAGTACTCATATATGAGCTTCTAAATACAAAGAAACGAAAGCACACAACTAGTGTATGTAAGATAAAATCCTAGGGCTATTAATTAACCCTACATTCTCCCACCCCAAGGCCCTTGGAGGTAGTTCTGGTTGGCATACAATAAATTCACTGAGACACCAGACAGCCTCTGACTGAAGGTATATGATTAATTTCTATTCACTAAAATGATTAGAAATTTTTACTAAATTACGTTTAATTTTCTTAAAATTGTGGGTGAACTCAAAAGAAGGCATGAAGCTAAATAACAACTCATTTATAAAATCCATCATTCTCAGTAATCACAATTAAATGAGACACCTTATTTAGCTTATTTTGACATTTCCCTTCATCTGATAATCATGGTGTTTGATATAAGGATTTCCTGGTCTGTATTTTACTATTGTTTCATTTACCTGATTATTATTAATTTTATCAGTTACATATAACTTCTAACTTTACAAGTGAACTCTAATAGTCTTCCATCCCTGAAAGTATATTCTGGGTCTTTTTTTTTTTTTTTACCAAAGGAAGACTTTTTATTTTCAAGTTTCTATGGAGATATTACAAACATTAGACTTAAAAGAACATTTAAAATTTTAGTAACTATTTAGCTTTAAAATAAAAATATGATTAGGCAAAATAAATATTCTGGGTCTTATATCTAAAAATGTCAAAGGTTTATGATTTGGGGAAGCAGAAAAATATAAGTTCTGTTTGCAGTGTTGTGGCTCCTATTCTATGAATAAGAAGTTAATAAATATGCCTAATGTTCCCAGTAAATAATAAGATTTGGTTGATTAAAACTCATGGTCTCTCCACAACAATACACTGTCTGGACTCTTAATCAATTTCCTAAGGTACTTGCAATTCAAGTAACCAAACATAAAATACCTGTAACTCAAAGGGCAACTAATAAAGATTTTATTTTGGTCTAAGCATTTGTTTCTTTCATTAACTATTCTACCTGACCTGGAGAAAACCAGTACTCAATTCACTTATATCTGTGGTTTGTGTGTAGGTGAGAAATACAAGTTTTTAGGATGGATTACACTATTTCCACATAATAAGTATAAAGTGATTATAAATTGTTCACTATAAAGTGAATATAAAATTATTCAATAAAGAATAATAAGAAAAGCCTTCAGAACAGATGATGTCATGACATCCCCTGTGCCCATCAAGGTTAGCTCCACCTCAGTATTAGAACTATGACATGTAAAATGCATTACCAAAGACATGAGAACAGACTAATACTATTCTAATGATACCTCAGAAAGCAAGGCAATACAGACCACTGCTATATATTTGTCCTGAGTGCTATATGCAGTGATCGAAGTAGAGGAGACATATGTATGGCAACCTGTGTACTGTTTATTGAGCACTTGATATGTAGTTAGCCAAAATGGAGATATGATGGAAGTATAACATACGTGTAAGATTTGAAAGACTGTATGAAATTAGCATTGTAAAGGAACTTGTGAAAATTTGACTGAATTTTGAAATAATAATTTGGATTATTGGACTAAATGAAATATATCATTAACAGCCTTTTCACCAGTTCTGTTAACTTTTAAATTTTAGATATTAGAAAAGTATAAACTTGTATATAAGGATCAAGTTATATTTCCTTTAGACAGTGATGATCCACACAAGCAACAAATGAAACAAAAACAAAAACAAAGGTAGAATGGTCTCTACTATAGTCCAAGGTAGGGCGTGGGAGTCTCTGGCATCTCACAGTGACTAAGAAAAGGAACCTTCTTTCTAGATATTTTCTAAAAAGTTGTTAAAACTCTCTGGACTCCTATACCACTAATTTTTAAAGGACTCCACACCCAGCAGAGCGCTGGAGAGTCATTTCTGATTACTAATAGGATTTCCTAGATCTTCTGATACAGTGATTGTCTACGGGAAGAGACAAGAGTATTGTAGTTATTGGAAAGAATATGCCCCACTGGAAGCAAATCCATTGATCTTGAATCAATTATAATGCATTTAGCTGCAAATAACAGAAAAAAAACAGAGTTAAGCAATAAGGCAGCATATTATCTCTGCACTGAGTTCAGCAGTCACACAAGCTCCTGCTAGACTCTGCAGACTCATCAGGCTCCACTTTCCCAGGCCTTTTGGCTTTATGTTCAGATGCTGTTTAAATGTACAATGAATTGGGTTTTTTATCATTTTGTTTAATTATCACCCTTTCATCATTAAAACTTCCCCAAATAATCACATGAAATGTTTCAGAAGTTGTTGCTGGCATCCATCTACATAGTCATTTAGTGAATATATTTATTATCTATACAGTTTGTAAACCAAAAATTTGATTATGCTATATTTATTAGTACCTACTAAACACCCATAAAACATCTAAAACCTATAACCTACAATATCTAATACCTATAACCTAATAACGTTAAACATTTAATGCCTAAAAACACCTAAACAATCCTATTTTAACCCTCTTGAAAGGATATTAGGATTCTCTAGCACAGGTCCACGTGGGCACCTTGGTCAGCCTTTTATCTGTAGGCTCACTTCAAGTGTTTTCAGTCTGGCAGCCATGGCAACTTTTTCTTCTGCTTGGCTCCGCTTCCTCTGGGCCTAGTGTCACCACTGTCTGCCAGTTTGTGCAGCCAATTGGCCTCACCACTTAGGTTAGGGTCAGCTTCTTCACTCAGTTGAGACTGCCATGTCAACAATCTCCTCAACCTGTGCGTGCCTCACAGCCTAGTCTTGTACTTTAAAGCCCTGAACAGCCTCATGTGACAGGGGCCACACTTTTGCCTGCATTTGAGGTCTTCACCATGGCCTCTCAACTCTGTTCGCCTCTTCACATCTTGCCCACGTGCCTGACAACTCTCAGGCCCCCGGATGGACATCGTTAGTGCCCAGTTTTCATGAACTTTCTCTCGGAAGGTTCTATGCAATGCTTTTTCTGCCAGTCTTCCTTGGTCTGGCTTGTGGTGAGAATGTCTTACTCGGATTCCACCTCTCAGTTTCTTTGGCAATTCTCAGTTTACTTGCTGAGGCTTCTGACAGCCTATTTGCCTCAGGGCTATTGCAGCCTAAGGGCTGGCAGATGGAATATGCTGCTTTGCACTTCTGCGTGTGCTCCTGTCTCCTCCATCCATGGGGGCTGGTGGGCTTCATGGGAAGCCCCCTGGCTTATATAGGGCGCGGTATTACAGTCTTCGAAGTCTTGCCCTTTCTCCCCCTATTTGGCAGCTCCTGTGACCTCTCGAAGTTTCTGACAGTTCCTGAGGCTTCTGTGGCTTTGTAGTCATGCCCATTCACTGGGCACCTTCTGTAGGCCTCAGTTCAATCTGGGCTCCACCCATCTTGGTCCAGATCCCTCCAGCATTCAAGCAATGTCAATCTATCAGTTCCTTTCAGTTTCCCGGGCTTTCAGAGTGCCCTCTAAATGGTGGACAACGACTATGTGCTGCCACATGCCAGTCTGATCTGCATTTCCCTTAAAAGTCCTTATTAATTCACTAAAGAAAACCAACCCATTACATTAGTTCTTTCTCTTAGAAAAACAGCATTTCCTGTTTTTCTCATAGTAGAGAAAACTGACAAATGTCCAGTGGTCACAACATCAAGCTTGTCAAACTGGTAAGACTCTTCACTAGACTTCAAAATTTCCTGTTCTCAAAATATGTTTTTAAAGGTTTAAATCTCTGAGATTCAGGGACTTCATGAGAAAGCAAATCTGGCCAGTGTTACGTATTCCTGACATAAAGCCTTGTGCAGCTGGCTTTTCTGTTTCTCAGTAATTTGGATCCCAGCATAACTAGGGCTCAGGATACTTCTTATCAAATATTCTTATCAACAGAGGCTTTGATTCTCTGTGAAATTCTGTGTTTCTTCTTGCCCAGAAGACACATTATGGGGGCTCTCTGGAGCATGACCACAGGAAGAAAACTGACTTCTTTCACTGTGATGGCATCATTTCTCAAAACATGTTTCACAGGCCTGAGGCGCCAGGAATTCAGCACATCAAATTCTCCTTTGAACTAATCAAGATTTTGTACCATGATACCAAACAGCACATGGGTCCCTTGCACACCAAATCAGCAGGCTTTTGGTTTAAGCTCCTACCTTAATGATATAGGACGTGTCAAGTGTCACAATCAGGGTCTTCATAGAAGTTACTTCTTTAATCTTTGGCAATGACGATGACATATGTAACCTGTAGTTAATGGTGCTAAAGGTGTTGAAACACAAGCACTTGAGCTCCTTTTCAGTGTAAGTAGGTCAAAAGCAACCTATTGTCACACCTACCCTCTGTAGTCTGTGAGCTTCTCAAATACCTCCTGCGTCCCCTTTTAGTTGGTGCTCTTTTTTTTTTTAAGCTATGACTTATCTATGGTTTCCCCATTGTCCACTCACAGTAATTCTGTGCTCTGATTCCACAGACATTCTTCCAACTGGTTGTCTCCATCTGCGTGTCCCTCCTCAGCCAACCATATTTCTTTCAGAATTGGGTTCAGAAATAGTCATCTAGAAACTCACGTGTTTTCATGTGTAGCTTAGAACTCCCACCTGAACTCTTACAATACTGCACTGCACACTTTTTTTAAATGTGATTGCTGTGCCAAATACATTTCATGTATATTTAGCATATAGTGAATGGTCTTCCCATTCTCCCTGTCTTTATTCATACCCATATGTTCTGCTTTTATGTTGAGTCTGCCTCAAAAATCTAATTTGCCTATTAATGTTTAATACATTTTATAGTTTAACTTACCCCATACTTTCCTAACAAATGGAATTAACCATTATCTAATACAGCAAACACATTATTACAGTTTGTGGATTTTATTATTCATGACTAACAACTTGAAATGTGATCTCTTTGTGAAGGAAACTCTATTTTCTTTTTTTTTATGTTTATTTATTACTTCAGGTTATATATCCATCACAGTACCCTCTTTCCACCCCTCCCAGTTACGCCCTCAGACCCTCTACCCCCTATCCCTTCCATCCCACTCCTCCGGAATGGAGTATCCCTACATATCAGTCCCCTGCCCCAGTTCAGCAGTCATATGAGGGCCAAGAGCCTCTCCACACACTGGGGGCCAACAAGGCAGCACCACTAGGGCAAAGTGTCTCACTGACAGGAAACAAAGTCTATGTTCCTGTTCCCTTTGGTACATTGGCTGTAGCATAGTTATCCTGTACTATATGACTAAAATCCGATTATAACTGAGCAGATGCCAAGTGCATCCTTCTGAGCCTGGGTTAGCTCACTCAGGATGAGCTTCTCTAGTTCCATCCATTTAGCTCCAAATTGCATGATTTCATTGTTTTTGGAGACTGAGTAGTATTCCATTGTGTAGATGTACCATGGTTTCTTTTTATCCATTTCTCGGTTGAGGGACATCTGGATTGCTTCCAGTTTCTAGCTATTACAAATAAGGCTGCTATGAACATATATGAGGAAACGTCCTTGTGGTTTGGTGAGGAATCATTTGGATATATACCCAGAAGTGGTATGGCTGGGTCTTGAGGTAGAGCTATTCCAAGATTTCTAAGACATCATCAGACTGACCTCCACAGTGGTTGTACAAGCCTGAACTCCCACCAGCAATGGAGGAGTTTTCCCCTTTCTCCACAACCTCACCAGCATGTGTTGTCATTTGAGTTTTTGATCTTAGCCATTCTGGCAGGTGTGAGATGGAATCTCAGAGTCGTTTTGAGTTGCATTTCTCTGATGATTAAGGATGCTGAGCATTTCTTCAAGTGTCTCTCAGCCATTAGGGATTCCTCCTTTGTGAATTCTCTGTTTAGCTCTTTTCCTCATTTTTTGAATGGATTATTTGGTTTCTTAGCATTTAATTTCTTGAATTCTTTGTAAATTTTGCATATTAGCCATCTGTCAGATGTGGGGTTGGTGATGATCTTTTCCCAATCTGTAGGCTGCCATTTTCTTCAAATGACAGTGTCCTTTTGCCTTACAGAAGCTTGTCAGTTTCAGGAGGTCCCATTTATTGATTGTTGGTCTTAGAGCCTGAGCTGTTGGTGTTGTGTTCAGGAAGTTGTCTCCTGTGCCAATGAGTTCGAGGCTTTTCCCCACTTTCTCTTCTATTAGATTGTGTCAGGCCTTATGTTAAGGTCTTTGATCTACTTGGACTTAAGTTTTGTGCTGAGTGATAAGTATGAGTCTAATTTCATTATTTTACATGTCGGCATCCAGTTGTACCAGCACCATTTGTTGAAGATGCTGTTCTTTTTCCATTGTACAGTTTTGGCTTCTTTGTCAAAAACTAAGTGACCATAGGTGCGTGGGTTCATTTCTGGGTCTTCAATTAGATTCCATTGATCTACTGGTCTGTTTCTATACAAGTACTATGTTGTTTTTAATACTATTTCTCTGTAGTACAACTTGAAATCTGGGATGGTGATACCCCCAGATGTTTTTTATTGTACAGGATTGATTTAGCCATTCTGGGTTTTGTTACTCCATATGAAGCTGAGAATTGTTTTTTCCAGATCTATAAAGAATTGTGTTGGTATTTTGATAGGAAATGCACTGAATCTGTATATTGCTTTCGGCAGGATGGCCATTTTTATTATGTTGATTCTACCTATCCATGAGCATGGGAGATCTTTCCATCTTCTGATGTCCTCTTTGATTTCTTTCTTCAAGGATTTGAAGTTCTTGTCATACAGGTCTTTCACTTGCTTGGTTAGAGTTACCCCCAGTTATTTTATATTGTTTATGGCTATTGTGAAGGGTGTTGTTTCCCTAATTTCTTTCCCAGCCCATTTATTTTTTGTATAAAGAAGGGTTTCTGATTTTTTAAAAATTAAGTTTGTATCCAGCCACCTTACTGAAGGTGTTTATCAGCTGTAAGAGTTCTCTGGTGGAATTTTTTGGGTCGCTTATGTATACTATCATATCGTCTGTAAATAGGGATAATTTGACTTCTTCCTTTCCAATTTGTATCCCCCTGATCTCCTTTAGTTGTTTTATTGCTCTGGCTAGGACTTCAAGTACTATGTTGAAGAGATATGGAGAAAGTGGGCATCCTTGCCTTGTCCCTGAGTTTAGAGGAAATGCTTTAAGTTTCTTTCCATTTAATTTGATACTGACTACTGGCTTGCTGTATGCTGCCTTTATTATTTCTAGGTATGGTCCTTGCATGCCCATTCTCTTCAAGACTTTTATCATGAAAGGGTGTTGGATTTTCTTAAATACTAGGATTTCTAACTTAAGAGGTAAAATAATCTGTTTAATTTTCAAAAAATGACCTACAAAAGTCAAGTCAAAGGTCGTCTTGATTAAGCAATTTATCTTCTCCAGGTACCAGCTTCCTCTATTGTAAATATAAGGTATTATATCAGGCACAGTTTCCAATTCTGATTGTTTACCAAAGTGCACAGAGTGAGCAGCTCTCAGATCTATGGATTGATGGAGGCGGGTGGAAACCCACCCAGTAACCCTGAAGCTTTTCAGCACTCTCAGACTTGCAGTGCACAGAAGTTGAACAATAGTTGCCTTCCTGCTTGGGACAATCAACCATCCTGGTTTGTCCAGGATTCCTTAATCTTGGAAATTCTCCACCTGTGCAAGGTACAATGCTTGTCACCCTATTTCTTATCCTTTTAAAGCATCGTTTTTTAACTAATGTACAGGGGAATATAGACACATTCATCCAACATTTTTGTCAAAGTGAAGTACATAATGTGAATAGGGTGCTTAATGCTGTGAAAGCCATTGCTACTGAGCTTTCCCCAACCTAGCTTTAGACTTTTAGTATCTCTAAGTGCACTCAAACTTACCCTATTCTTATCTTATTTTTACAGGAACACATGTAAACTCTCAATGCAATTGATTCTTTTCAAAATCATCGATCTTGCTGCATCAATAATAATTAATTAATTACTATTATTTGATACCACCTAGCATTTGTGGATCCAATATGCATAAAGTAGCTTTGTTTCAGTGATTTTAAAAGGGTGATCCCTGAGTTGATAGCAGCAGCAATGCCCAAGACCTTTCCTGAAATGTAAATTCTCACTCTCTAACCCAGATTTTCCTGAATCAAAAGATGATAAAACGCAGACACCTGTGTTCCTTCCAGTTCTCCAGGTAATTCTGATTTGTGGGGAAGGCTAAGAACCACAGCTTTCTTTATGACTTCCCTACACTACACTCCACAGCCAAGGTCTTCTTCACATGGAGGTGATCCAATGAAACAACAGCTTTATTAGTATGGAGATGGAATACAGTTTTTAAGGTATGAATCATTTTTAACAAATAAAAATTTCTATGATGGTTATATTTTTTTCATCTTTCTTTCCTTAAATACTGTACTAAACTACTAATATTTAAAGTTCAGACTGTGAATAGGGTTGATATTAGTTTCGATAAATAATCCTAAATATCTCCATGTAGCCTGCATATTACTTCCTCATGTTCACTGTAACTTAATTAAAACAGGTAAAAGTTCTCCCTGCTAAATTACTATATTCATCTTAAACTAAGAGTTTTAAAACATGTCAGGTAAATGCAGATTAGAATTGCCAGTGAATATAGCTGAAATTGCCAATTACATTGTGAATGGCTGATAACATCGTTTACAGTCCCATACGTGTTCCTATTTGGATGCTTAGCTACTATGTCCCCCCGTTTGAGCCCCTTGAACACTCTGCTCTTTTCCTTTTCTCAAACCAATGACTTCTGTGAGTGAGGATTAATTTCATTTTCAGCAGTGAAAATGAAGCCAACAATGAACTGTAAACAGCGTCCGTTGACTTGAAATAAATATATCTTAGAAGCAAAGTCTCTGTCAAGATGTTCAAAGTCTAAAATTATCCTTCCCAGTGTGGCAGAGATTTTATAGTTTAAACCTGTAGGTCATTAGCAATATCATGAATACATAATGCTGAATTATCAGCTTCAAAAGGTCAAGCCTTACAAATATGATCATCTCTTTTCGTGACACAGCCATCTAACTTATAAATTCACACCAGGTGAAGTTACCTGTAGAAGATCAAGCCAGCTTAAATTCTGGCAGAGATGAAGTAGATTATGGCAGTTAATAGCAGTTGGGGCAGGGAAATTACTCTTTTTTGAGGATGTGGCCACTTGTGAAATACAGGCAACTCTAACTAGACTTGGGTTACTTAAAACACACACACACACACACACACACACACACACACACACGCACACACAAGCAATTCAATTATAAGACAGTATGGTTCAGATGTTAGTGATAGGCATATTCATAACAGTGGTAAAAATTAAATTTTGACTTAACCTCAACATGTGTGATAAAGAATGAGAAAATCAAAAGATTCTTGTGTTTGCACATTGTAGAAAGACTGTGGCAGACCCCTGGGTGTACACTGTTAAGGTTGTAGATGAAGGGCAACCATTCATGCCTCAAATTGGAAAATCAGTAGAACAGACAAGTATTGCAGGTGTCTGGGACTGCATGTAAACAAATTGAGTGTTGAAAATCTTGCCTTTGATTTGGGATGCTGGAGCTGGGAAATGATTATCTTTTTTTTAATTTATTTTTTATTTCTTCAAGTTACATCTCAATCACAATCCCCTCCCTACTCCCCCATCTAGTCCCAACCTTCCACCCTCTTCCCTCAACCCCCATCCTCTACCCTTTTTTTTTTTTTTTTTTTTTTTTAGTTTAAGGTATATCTTTTTCCCCCCAACAGCTCCCCTTTCAGTCCAACAAATGGTTCTTTCTCTTATAACAATAAATACAATACAAAACAACAGAAATAAATAGGCCACAATTATGAGAGTTATATGGCTTAGCATACATTCCCAATGTCCAGTCCATATCTATTTGGCACCTGACTTTAACATTCTACTATCTAACCATCTCCATGAGTTTAAAGTTCTATATCTAACTCAGCTTTCATACTAACTTGCATCACAATTTTAAAAACATCTTCTTAAATCCAGAGCAGCCTCTTGATTCCTAAACAACTCAAAATCTAACTATGAGACTCTAGCTATCTATTCTTCAACCACCTCAGAGACCTGAGAGGGATAAATATACCTGATTATATAGGAAGTGCAGGGCCTGCAGCTTCCAAAACTAAAAAATGACATACCAGTGGATGCCTGGACAGTTCCCATTTTCTCTCCATACATTACAGCATCAATCTTCAGCCATTTGGCCCCATTTCTCTGACAGACATTGGTTGTAGAGCAGGAATTATGAAGGACTTACCTACCCTGTCTTGGCAGAGCTAGGCTGTCGACTTATCTGCTTCCAAGTTTTGTCCTTTTTGGACAGAAGTCTGTCTACAGTTGAAGCAAGTGGTTTTTCTTGCCAAGAGAATGGCTTACCACCAATTTAATCATCTCCCACTGGAGATTCTTCGATGCTCATCTTCTACTTGGAGTAATATAGGGGGTGCTGTCAGGAGCTGACATGTCTCGATATCAAAAAATCTTAAGTTAAGAAAACATCTTTGAATGCCATATTCTGCAGATCTCTTGAGGTTTTTGAAGATGCCCTATCTATCTCTTATATTTAGATAAGCAAATATTGCTTGTCTCTTAGCAACTTGATTTCTGAGTAGCTTAGAAAATAACTGTGATAGACTGTCATAGTAACTAACAAAATGACACGTTTTCATGACTATTAGTTTCCGTTTCTTAATTATCCTAAACAGTTTATGTC
>CAJQZJ010033126.1:3068832-3078861 GCA_907164525.1 Lophiomys imhausi | reverse complement strand
ATGTCGCCCAATACAATCTTAATTTTACATCAATATACAAGGGTCAATACCATTGTGGCCAAATATAATCTTAATTTTTTATCAATATACAAAGATCAATACCGATGTAGCCCTATACAATCTTAATTTTGCATTAATATACAATGATCGATACCAATTTAGCCAAATATAATATTAATTTTGTATCAGTATTCAAAGGTATAAGGCTATATTCAATAATCTGTCCTTTTTTCTTGATCTTTCCTATACTATGTCTATGTCCCATTTTTCTCAAGTCTGTTCACTCCTATATAGGAGAGAAAGGAGGATACAGAAAAGCAAAAGAGAGAAGTCCCTGGGTCTAACCTCCAAAACCCATTTAACAAGACCATTTAACAGCTTGTAGTCTCTTCCCCTAAATAACAAAATTTTCTATTATCTATCAAATAACCAAAGGGGGAGAACACCCTCCCCACCTTCTGGGGATGGGACGTTGTTCTCTTAAAATGACTTCCTGCTGATTTGGGACGTAGTAAACCTGTTTGGGGCCCAAATAAGAATGGAAAAATGGTTAAAAATGTTAATAGAATCATTTGATGTTCAGTCCCTTTGTGCTCAGCTATTTAGATGTCCTACGAAGTTCATAGACAGAAGCTGATCTTCAGAACTTTACTGAAGATCTGGCTGGAGTAGTCTGTGGAGCTGAACGATCTTAGCGATTTTGAGTTGTTGTGGAATCCAGGGACAACTGGACAACGGAAACCTCAGCAGAAAACAGTTCAGACACCAAAGAAGACGAGTGGCCCAGATGATCCAGCCTTGCAGTCTTCTTCAATAGCAGTTTCCTCAAAAGTCTATAACCACAACAACTCAAAATCGCTAAGATGGAAATGATTTTCTTACGAGTTTTTATGTGCTGGTTCTGGTTTTTTGTTTTTGTTTTTGTTTTTTTTTTTTAAGGTTGGATGTGTGCATTGACCAAAACAAAAACAAAACAAAACAGCAACAACAATAAAAGAAACCTCATGGAAACTGCCAAAGAGTACTTATCAGTGTATTTAACAGCATGATTGTGAGTGGGAGCCAAGCCTTGGTCTACTTGGTACAATTGTGGATTTAACTGAAACCACCCAGCCAGGCCTTTTTTTGTTGAACTGGACTGCACGAGTTCTGGAGTTTTGTGTGATCCTTGGGCCCTGCCCAACTCTGCCTGCAGGCATAAAAGACTCAAAAAATCCCTATAGGGTCACATAGGAGTCCTTGGGAAAGGGGGTCCCTAGGAAGGAGTGAACAGTTCTAGGAAGAAGTATCCACAAGGCTAATTTTTATTTACTCCTTGACTAAGGCCTTATTTTGGGAAACTGCTGAATCACCCCTGTGATTTTAGCCACTGAACAAACACCTCTGGATTTAAATATGTGTAGATGGTGAGAATTACCGTAATTTACTTTGGAAAGATTTCAAAGCTTCTATTTCTAAGTATATTTGGTTTGAAAAGACACTGGCCAATCAGGTCTAACCCATCAGGTCCTGATTTAAATAAATGCGAGAGAGGGGAAAGGAGATAAGGAATTGTTTTGTTTTGTTTGAATTTATTTTTTCAACTTACATCTGGATCAAAGTCCCCCCCTCTCCCCTCCAGGTCCCACCTTCCCTCACACCCTCTTCCCCATCTCTGTCCTCTCCTTAGCCTCAGGTGAGGGGAGCTCCCACATATCAACTCTCCTCAGTTCATCAGTCACATGAGTGCTTAGAGCTTCCTCTTGCACTAGGGCCTGATATGGCAGGCCAGCTAGGGTAAAGTGTTACACTAACAGGCAACAGGGTCCATGATTTGCTGCTGGGTGGAGTTTTTTGTAGGATAGTTATGCTAGGTTCCTGTCTCTTTAGGTCTGTGGGTTGTAGGATGTTTGCCCTGTGCTATATGGTTAATATCCACTTACAAGTGAGTACATACTGTTGAAGTAGTTAATTAAAATTACCAGTATTTATATAATATTTAATTGGTCAATAGTGTTAATCCTTAACCTGCCATTATAAATGAGCACACACAGACACCTGATGGATTTTAATAAGCCTTGGCCTGGATTGTGCAATCTTAGCCCATCTAAAGTAGCCCTTAATTCTATTCTCCAAAATGACCCCATATATATATATGTCCCCTGGGTTGCTATTCCCAACACTATGCTGATATTCTAGGCCATGTAGAATGATGTTATTTTCTCTAACCCATGGCGTATGTTTCCTCCTTCCTGCTCTTGGCTTCTTCTTCTTCTGGAGGATTCTTCTGGAGGCCACTCCAACTCATCAACCTCTCTGCTTCAAAGGTTCGAGCTCCTTAGTCCTGCCTACCTGTGTCTTTGCCCAATCTCTGGCCTCAGCATTTATTTAACCAATCAGAGACAAGCAAGGTAACACAGCATTACTTGACATACAGCAAGCAAGCTTCTGGGTGCATAATATCACCCCATCAACATATCATGTGTATCTTTCTGGGTCTGTGTTAGCTCACTAAGTATCTTGCTGTCTCATCCAATTTCCTGAACATAATTGTATAGTTACACTTACTTACATCAAAATTTTGAGGGTTTTTTTTTCTCCTGCAGACAAACAAACTCAGTGGTGTTGTTTCAGCAATGTTTTTGACTTTATATAGCACATCTTTTTCATTGTTCTACTTCTTAGTCTCTGCCAATTTCACTGGTTTTCTAATTTCTCATATTTTAAAATACATCTAGCATCATTTTCATGTCTCCTCACCTCTTCTTCCACATTTTCTGCAATGTATTCTCAACTTTAAGAGGTTAATGTTATGAAAGAATAGTTCATATTTCACACAGAAGTTACTCAGACAGAAATTTTATGTGGAAGAAGAGGTGAGGAGACATGAAAATGTGAATATCTCTATCAGGTAAAACTTGTAGAAATAAAACCTTAAAAATTGATCAGAAAAAAAAATGTGCTTAGATGTTTAGAACAGAATCAGATTATTTAAATGTTTGTCTGTGGTAGATAATATAAAGTGGCAAAATGGAAATCAGTAACCAGTCTCTTTCATTACTGGTATATTATTAGTAGATGGACAGTGATCCTGGAGTGTGGACTAAGGTTCTAGGAGAAGTAAATTATAGAAAGATGCTAAAAGACACACAGGAGAAACAACAGTGGATTTGAGGAAAAGCCATTGCAGCCTCTGGTGGTCAGGACTTTTTTCTCCTCATCAATATGATGTGGCCTATTTTTAGGTGGAAAGGAGAAGTCAGAAACCTCTTTCTATCTCTGCTGTTTCTCAAATCATCTCACCTCAAAATAATCAACACACCATAGGACACCATGTTCCAATCTCATTCTGGAGGATCCTGTTTGTTTTTTAAACATGTCTGGGCTTCCCTAAGATCTGTCATACCTTAAGTTCTGTATAAATACACAGGGATATTTTAATAGTAGTTTTCTTTGTGTGCTTAGGAATACAGACAGAATATGGATCTGTTTTCAGTTAAATGCATACAAAATACATATTATGAGAAAATTTTTATTGATTTGATTTCCTTAATCATTTTTCTTATAAAATCATTTCTTCAGTATGTCAGTATATTAGAAATAAAAATTGGAGAGAAAGCTAAGCAAAATTTGAATTACTAAACAATTCCAATTTTTTTCAAAACAAGATAATAACTAAAATCAGATATGATGGCTCATGTCTATAATCTTATTACACAATTGCTGAAATAGAAGGGTTACTACAAGTTCCAAGCCAGTCTGGGCTACATAGTGAGTTCCAAGATATCCTGGGATATTAAGTGAGGATTGATCCCTCTTGTCACCTGCCCCCTGAATGGTAATAGTTATACCAAATGCTTTTATGCATATTCTATAGGAATAATTTAGGGACAGTATTGAAAGTTTAATGAAGAGATCTATCATGAATCTTAGCCAGAACATTAATGTTCTTTGAAAGAGATGGTGCTTGCTTTTCATAAACAGAGGGGAGAATCACCCTGAGGTTTCTCTACACATGCACCATGGAAGGGAAAAGCTCATTGCTCTATGCACCAAGTGAACTAATGAGTGATCTGTCGGAACTAGAAATACAGATGTGAGGTTTATATTTCTTTATCTCATAGAGTTCTGTGCAAAACTCATGCCTGCACCACAAATGCTGTCTGCTCATTGGGAGAAGGCAGTATAGCCTGAGAAGGAACATTGCCTACAGGGAAATAGAAACATCTAGAACATGAAGGAACAATCTACTGAACTGAGAGGCTCCAGCTCCCCAAAATAAGAATGTGACAGGCCTTCGGACTCACAGGATCCTGTGGCAGTTTCTAGCTTTAAACACAGCTCAATTGTCAGTAGCACATAGGACTACCTGTATAAATGGTTGGATTTTTTTTAACACTTTAGAGTTATCATTGCTGATTATTAATAAGTACAAGTAGCTTGGTTTAGGACCAATCTAAACCCTGTGGAAACTACTTTGGTTTCCTTGCAGAATAAGCCAATGAAAATAACTGGCTCCATTCATTTATTAGTCAGGAGAAACAAAGCCAGTTTTATTCTAGGCATAATGCTTATCTGTGTGCCTGACCTGAACTGAAGCAGAGGGGAAGACAGACATAAACCATGAAAGGCAGAAACTGAAAAAGTTGGCCCATTGCCCCAAAAGTGAACTGTGCTCAAGAGCAAAGAGAAATATTACCCAGGTGAACTGCAGTGAGGAGCATAGGACTCCCCTGTGCTTTGGGCCTTTGAATATAGGGAAATTCAAGCAATACTCTAAACAAGACTACTATTTTTTTTCTATTTACTCCCTCTCTTTCTCCAAAATGAATAAAACATGCTTCCTTTGAAAACTAAGTTATCATTGAAGATGCTTTATTATTTTTGAGATATTAGCAAATGGCCTTTTAATAAAACCAGTTTTGAGAAATAGTGCTTTATAAATATTAACATCATGTCACAGTTGCCTTTATTTAGTCTTCTACTGGCCACTGTGGATTTGACCACAAAATGGCTTTTCTCCACTCATTAGTTTTCTTGGTTTTATTAAACACTTTAATAAAAAGACATTAGCATGGTGAAAGTTGCAGAACTATAAGGCCATGAAGCTGCCTTAGCTGTGTGCCCATCCACGAAGTAACCACCAAGTGTACTTCCTTCATATCTTTCCAGAAGTTTCCCAGGTAAACATACCCTTGAAGTATAATGAATGAACGCAAGAAATGCACAAACATGAGTACATAGGTCTCACAAACATACCTTATACCAATTTTTCTATCTTTGTGTAGTTTTGACAATTTGAAAATGTGTCCAAGGTACTATTTGAAATAAAACTACTCAAAGCAAAAGGGTTCACTCCACTGCATGCACTGTAATTGCCTGTGAAGCTATACCACAGTTTATTTCATGAGTTCTGCACTGAAGGGGTAGTGGGCCATTTCTATGGCCCCTTCATTTCACCAGCAATGCTTCAGCTAGCAGCAAACGTGGTGACACAGGTCTGCATGCACATGCGAGTATTTGTAGTAGTATAAAACTGTACAAGTGAAACTGAAGGGAAACCTCTCCCTTGTTGGTAGATTTGACAAATAATCTACTAACTAGTTTTCTGAATAATTTTATAGTGAAAATATGAAAGGTCAGGAAGTTCACTCTCTCAAATAACTGCGGAGATGGGCATTGATTTAAGGTAGATAGGATAGACATTTTTTTAATTGTTGAAGTGCATGAAGAATTTGCCCACATTGTGATAATTTGTAGACTACTGAAGTTCTCAAGGGACTTGGTGCACTTGTGTATTTATTGCTGACTTCCCTCCACCATGCTCACATGACTTAAAAACAAGAACTCTGTACTACCAAAGGCTGGAATGAGAGAAGACAACAGCACAGATACTGTATTTAATGAAACATCCCACTTGGAGACTAATTATAGCTTAAGAAACATTAACCACCACGTCTTGTCACATGTCAAAGTTATGTCATATGAGAGGTGAAATGGAAGACATTTTCTTACATCATCTTTCTCACAAAGAATGATGTAAGGGAAGGTACATGTCTCTTGTGCATTGTAGTTAAGAATAGGTATGCTTTCCAGGAAGAGCAGAGAGAGGAAAGTGGGAAGACAAGCAGTAAAAGACATTACAAACTTGTGTTTAGCAAGAATCACCTAACAAGATTTCTTTCATGTCTTATTCATCATTGTGTCTCTGACTGTCATGTGATAGCTACAAGAAGGCTTCTTATGAGTCAGCTATCTTTATTGAGTCACTTTTTTTTGCCACCCTGCTCCTACACACACACATACACACACACACACACACACACACACACACACACACACACACGGAGGAGGGAGGGTGTGGGGAGGTGAAGCCTGTTCATGCTTATCTTGGACCCATTGTTGGCTTTGTCTGAGTCACCTTCCTTCCCTTAGCCCACCCACCACTAGCTTACTTGTCCTCACACTGACTCAAGGGTCATTAATGACCCTGCCCAGGCGATGCCCACTCCTTTATCCAGGATCCCATACCCAAGGTTGTGTCTATTATAATTTTCACTCTTCTTCCTAACTTCTTATTTTTATGAACCATCAAAGGGCCAATATTGGTTCTTACCTGCATATTCTATTATGTTTCACCTTTTATTATGATTACACATTAATATTTCTTTTCATTAGACTCTAAGTTTTTATATTCCTTAAAATCGCAAGTTTATATTTCCCATAATTTTTAGCACATTACACTTCAGGGAGTAAAAACAATTTACTGTGCATCCACTCTTCATGTGATATGCAACATTTAACATTGTATATTGTATCACTAAATAATAGGGAACAGTTGGAGGGGTCACCATGAATAGGCAACTAGTAAATATATTATTAAACGAACATGTGTAATTCTCCCAACCAACCATACGAAATCAACTTGTACTATCATCTCCACTTTTAGATGGGAAACTGAGGCATGAGCAGTGTTAATAATTCCCCCAAGTTAATCAATGTTGGCTCTGGACTTCCTTCCTAGTGTTGACAGGAGCAGTCACCAACCCTCTATGCTCATCTCTGATTCGTACTGCAGCCACAAGACTCAGAAGGAAGAACGGCTTGTCCGAGGTCACGCAAACTGCTGGAAAAAGAAAGGCTTCCAAACTCTATTTAGCTTTCCATATCTATATATTTCCTACTACCTATGCTTCAACTGGAATGCAAGCCTTATCCCTTCCTAGGACATGACTCTAGACTCTATTCGGACTTACAGTAGACGTTGCCTTCCCAGAATCCCCTTTTCCACAGCCCCGCCCCTCTCTCGCTTGTGGAGGCAATACACAATTTTTATGTTTTTATGGCCCCAGCCTTTATGAGTATGTGTCTTTTCCCTTGAATATTTGAACTTCCTGGAACATCCTGCTTCTGCCGCTCCTCCCATCCGTGGATAAATTCCTTGTGGATGATGCACAGTAGAGTTGAAAATATTAGGTCCTGTATGCATGGCACATGCTTAGTCAATATTTATACAATAAATTATTTGTGAACTAACACAGCAAATGCAATGGAGCACACGGATATTCTAGAATGGCAGAGGGGGAGAAGGGTAGAGCATGTGTTCCGTACACGTTGCTCACACCATTAAAAGACGAGAATTTGAGCTGCTCAAGGTTTCTAAGTCAACTTTCACGCTGCAGCACATCAATTACCAGAGCATAGTGGACATATTAGTCATCAGAGTCATGAGACTGACACATTCCACATCTTCCTGTCCGGAAAAAAAATCCAGATAGAGGGAAAAGGCTTTAAAATACCTATCTCAGCGGCAAAAAAAAAAAAAAAAACCTTCCCCTAAGCAATATTGGACTAGGTTGAATTAAGACTCATACAGTTTCTAAAAGTTGTGGGAAATTCAATATTCACTTATCCTCCACCCTTCCAAAATATTCTTTAAGAAGAAAAGAAACTTTAAATAAAAACAAATGCAATGAAGTTCTGTGAAATTGCAATTATTCCGTTTATGACAGCAAAAACAATTAAGTATTAAGACAATGAGATGGCTCCGCAGGCTGAAGTCCTCAATGCACAAGCCTGACATCCTGAGTTTGATCACTGGAATCAACAGTGGGAGGAGAGAATCAACTCCTGAAAGCCATCTTCTGATCTCCTCATACATACACAGAAAATAATAACAAGAAAAAAATTAAATTAAAAATCTAATGTCAAATTCCCTTAAATGTGTTTGTAGGAGCTTTCTCTGTGGTGTCCTAAGCATACACTTAGTGTTTCTCTTGGATATTTTCTCCTGCCACTAAGAAGAAAATCAACTGGGACACAAGAGCTGACCCAGACATGAGAGGGAAATTCCTTCTTCATATTTCCCCTGGTGTCACACAGTAACCCAACTTCAACTTGTTTGTATGATAGCTTCCCTTATTCAGTTCTTCAAATACGTGCATGTTTGTGTCTATTGGGGGGTGAGGATAATGTGTGCATGAATACGAAAAACAATCCACCTTCATGTCTGTTGCCTGTTCCAGCATCACCCTAAGTTTTTTTTTTTCAAGAAAATAATCCTAATTAGCTGCAACACAAAAATATTCTATTGAATTTCCCATTACAGACTCATTGGTAATATCACAGCACATTACCTATTATAAAAAGATCAAAATTTAAAAAAGGACACATGGGACGAAGGAAAAATGAAAAAGAGTTGCATAAATGAGGAAGTTAGACAAGATACAAATAATTTGTTTTCTTATTGTCACACCCTAGATCTTGTGTCTAACTAAGGACCTTTCTATTTCAGTGGGTTATTCTCCAGACTATTATCTTTTTTATTTTGTTTTTACTAGGCACAGACATGAAATCATAGGCATGAGGGGTGATAAGTACAGGGAGGCTAGCAGTGTCATAAAGGAAGTATTTGCCAAGAGAAACTTTAACATAGGTTTGCATTACCTCTTTACACAGCCCTTGATACTTCTTTTATTATGATTATTATTTATTTATTGTTTCAGGTTATATCTCCATCACAGTGTCCTCTTTCCACCCCTCCCAGTCCCACCCTCCCACCCTCTACCCCCTAACCCTTCCATCCCACTCCTCTGGAGTGGAGTGTCCCTACATAACAGTCCCCCGCCCCAGTTCAGCAGTCATATGAGGGCCAAGTGCCTCCTCATACACTGGGGACCTACAAGGCAGCACCACTAGGGCAAAGTGTCTCATTGACAGGGAGAAAAAGTCCATGTTTCCTTTGGTGCATTGGTTGTGGTATAGATATCATGTACTATATAGCTAAAATCCGACTATAAGTGAATAGATGTTACGCGCATCCTTCTGGGTCTGGGTTAGCTCACTCAGGATGAGATTCTCTAGTTCCATCCATTTAGCTGAAAATTGCATAATTTCATTGTTTCTGACAGCTGAGTAATATTCCATTGTGTAGATGTGCCACGGTTTTTTAATCCATTCTTCGGTTGAGGGACATCTGGATTGTTTCCAGTTTCTAGCTATTACAAATAAGGCTGCTATGAACAAAGATGAGGAAACTTCCTTGTGACTCGGTGAGGAATCATTTGAATGTATGGGTATGGCTGGGTCTTGAGGTAGAGCTATTCCAAGTTTTGTAAGATATCGCCAGACTGATCTCCATAGTGGTTGTACAAGCTTGCACTCCCACCAGCAATGGAGGAGTGCTCCCCTTTCTCCACACCCTCACCAGCATGTGCTGTCATTTGAGCTTTTGATCTTAGCCATTCTGACAGGTGTGAGATGGAATCTTAGAGTCGTCTTGAGTTGCATTTCTCTGATGATTAAGGATGCTGAACATTTCTTCAAGTGTCTCTCAGCCTTTAGGAATTCCTCCTTTCTGAATTCTCTGTTTAGTTCTTTTCCCCATTTTTTGCTTGGATTATTTGGTTTCTTGGCATTTAATTTCTTGAGTTCTTTGTAAATTTTGGATATTAGCCCTCTGTCAGATATGGGTTGGTGAAGATCTTTTCCCAATTTGTACACTGCCCTGAAGGGGCTGGTAGATTAATATAAGTTAGATTTAGTGAATAT
>CAJQZJ010033126.1:3045313-3063832 GCA_907164525.1 Lophiomys imhausi | reverse complement strand
ATCATACCATTGATACATACTCAGGGTTTCAATGGGCAACTGCTTTACTGCCCTTTTGTTTGAATGACAGTGTCTTTTGTCTTACAGAAGTTTTAAGTTTCATAAGGTCTCATTTATTGATTACTGGTCTTAGAGCCTAAGCTGTTGGTGTTCTGTTCAGGAAGTTGTCACCTGTGCCAATGAGTTCAAGGTTTTCCCCACTTTCTCTTCTATTAGATTAAGTATTTCGGACTTTATGTTAAGGTCTTTGAGCCACTTGGAATTAAGTTTTGTGCTTGATGATAAGTATGGGTTTGTTTGCATTATTTTACATGTTGACATCCAGTTAGACAGCACCATTTGTTGAAGATGCTGTCCTTTTTCCATTGTGCAGTTTTGGCTTCTTTGTAAAAAATTAGGTGCCCATAGGTCTGTGGGTTCATTCTGGGTCTTCAGTTTGATTCCATTGATCCATTGGTCTGTTTCTATACCAGTACCATGCTGTTTTTATTACAATTGCTCTGTAGTACAGATTGAAATCTGGGATGGTGATACCCCCAGATGTTTTTTTTTATTCTACAGGATTGATTTAGCTATTCTGGGTTTTTTATTGTTCCATATGAAATTGAGAATAGCTTTTTCCAGGTCTAAAAAGAATTGTGTTGGTATTTTGATAGGCATTGCATTGAATCTGTATATTGCTTTTGGTAGGATGCCATTTTTATTATGTTGATCCTACCTATCCATGAGCATGGGAGATCTTTCCATCTTCTGATGGTCTCTTCAGTTTCTTTCTTCAAGAGCTTGAAGTTCTTGTTGTACAGGTCCTTTACTTGCTTGGTTAGAGTTACCGCCAGGTATTTTATATTGTTTGTGGCTATTTGTTAAGGGAATTGTTTCCATCCCAGGAATGCAGGGATGGTTCAACATATGAAAGTCTATCAACGTAATTCACCATATAAACAAGATGAAAGAAAAAAAAAAACACATGATAATCTCGCTAGATGCGGAAAAAGCATTTGAAAATATCCAACACCCCTTCATGCTAAAAGTCTTGGAGAGAACGGGCATACAAGGGCCATATCTGGAAATAATAAAGGCAATATACAGCAAGCCAGTAGCCAACATCATGGTAAATGGAGAGAAACTTGAAGCATTTCCTCTAAACTCAGGGACAAAACAAGGATGCCCACTTTCGCCAAATCTCTTCATTATAGTACTTGAAGTTCTTGCTAGAGCAATAAGCCAGCTAAAGGAGATCAAGGGGACACAAATTTGAAAGGAAGAAGTCAAATTATCCCTATTTGCAGATGATATGATAGTATACATAAGCAACCCCAAAAATTCCACCAGAGAACTCTTACAGCTGATAAACACCTTCAGCAAGGTGGCTGGATACAAAATTAATTCAAAAAAATCAGAAGCCCTTCTCTATACAACAAATAAATGGGCTGAGAAAGAAATCAAGGAAACAACTCTCCTTTTATTATTTCTCATACAACTTTCCCATATTCTGCTCCTCTTGATCAAAAGGTAGCATGAGAACCATGCCTTAAAAGAAACTAGTTTTACTAATGGCTCGTATTTCCTCAGTACTGCCTGGGCATCTCTTCATATACAGTACAATGTGCAATAGCGACTATTGCTGAACTAAATTCACAAATGAGGATTAGAAGCAGAGATAGTTGAAAAACACATGTCCATGTCTACACATCCATGGTATAGTTAATATCCTTCATGACAAATAACAGTGCAGTTTGAAAACCTGAGAAAAAGCAATGATTGAGTGAAGGGTTTTAGTCTTTAAATGAAAAGATCCGGACATAAGTTTCAACTTCCATGAAACTTTTTAAAATTAACTTCATCAGGCTAATTATGGGTTCCATGGTTCATCTTGATCCTCAACTAGAATATATTTTGAACCAAGAGACATGCCTCTGGCTGGATCTGTGAGAGTATTTCTCGGAAGGGTTAACTGGGTGAGTTTGATTTTTCCCCGGAGTGCACAAGGCTTACGGACAGTGGCTGGATAACCAGAAGTCCAAGAGAAAAGCAGTGCTGGTTGCTGGCCCATCTTCCTTTCTTGATGGTGAGTGGGTCCAGCGCATTGTTTTTGCTGTCATGTTTTGATGTCATCAGAACCCAGGTTTCTCATCCTTCCAATGTGGACTGAAGACCAGATGCCTTCCAGGAACACTCCAGGCCTTCAGTGCCAGATTGGTACTGCTACAAAATTCAGCTTTGTGGATGGAGCAGCTGCAGGTTCTCTGCTCCTCCAGCATGAGATAGTCTCTGTGGACTACTGTGGTGGTTTGAATAAAAATGACCCCCATAGGCTTATAGGAAGTGGCACTATCGGAAGGTGTGGCCTTGTTGGAGTAGACACAGTGGCACTCTCTCCCTGCTACCTGACAATCCAGATATAGAAATCAAAGCTGCTTCTCCAGCACTATGGCTGCTTGCATGCCACCATGATGATAATGGGCTAAACCTCTGAACTGTAAGCCAGCCCCAACTAAATGATTTCCTTTAGAAGAGTTGCTGTGGTCATGGCATTTCTTCATAGCAATAGAAGCCCCAAGATAGAATTTGGTACCAGGAATTGGGGTATTAACTGCTGTAATAGGTCTGACCTCGCTATTGTTTGAAGGAATGTAAATTTTGGATTAGAAAGCAGTTGAACAATTTAAATGAGGCACAATGGGCTATACACGTAGGAGCATGGAAAACAGTGGTGTTGAGGGTAAATTGGCTGTCGGGAGCTGGCTCAAGAGGTTTCAGAGAAGAATTTTAGTATGTGCCCTAGAGACCCTTTTTGTGATATTTTGGCCAAGAATGTGGCTGCTTTCTGCCCTTATCCAAAAGAATCTGCCTGAGGCTAAATTGAAGAGTTATGGATTAACAGTATTGGCAAAAGAGATTCCAAAGTATCCTTGCACTGATTGTGTCATGTAGTTATTGGTAGCCACACTTGTGCAGATCTATAATTTAAAGAACAAGCCAAGCAAGGAAACATACAAAATGTACAGTTTGATGAGAAAAGGGACACCAGGACAGTTAATGGAGCTGAATCCCGTGTTCAAGTTTAAAGGAAAGCCTGATGTTAGGTGCGATAAAGGGAGTGGTGACCACAGGGCAAGTTCCCATGAAGCTAAGCTTCCAACTTGTAAAAAAAAAAAAGAAATTAAAGAAAAGCTTAGGCCACATGCCATTAATCTCAGCACTCAGAAGGCAGAGGCAGGTGGATTTGAGAATTCAAGGCTAGCTGGGTCTACAGAGTGAGTTCCAGGACAGCCAAGCTTCGAAAACCGAAAGCTGGTGAAAACATTTGTGAATGAGGGGGCAACGTTCCAGCCCCGGCAAGCAGCAGAATTTTAACAGCTTTGACAAATTTGGCCAAGTGGTTCTGACTTTAGAGTTAAGAATACAAGAAAGGGGTCATGGAATCTGTCTCCGCATCGAAGGAAAGCCCATGAAGCCAGGCATGTGTCAGGGGTGTCCCCGCCTGGGGACCTAGAAAGGTCATTTTGTGAAGCTTTGAAGGTGGATTGCTTTGGAGACTCCAAGATGGTGGAGATGCCAGAGTCAGGACGTACTTGCCAAGAAAAGCTGATAACAAGGACTGGAGCCAGCCCAAAATAAAGAAGAAAGTTGCAGTCAATGAAGCTGAAAGGAGTTGGGGATCTGAAGAGCGTTTTGACATCAGACATGGAGATGGAGACTTTGGAGTTTGCCCAGCTGGTTTTTAGCCTTGCTTTGGTCTAGTATTTACTCAGTATGCTCCCTTTCCTCCCTTTTGGAATGATAATGTATATCCTTTGCCATTACAAATTGGAATTATATGATCTGATTTTTTTTTATTGTTACAGGGGATTACAATTAAGAGATTGCCAAGACTCTCAGAAGAGACTTTGAACTTTTAAACATGGTTGAGACTGATAAATTATAGGAACTTTTGAGGTTGTACTGAATGATTTTTTGTTTTTGTTTTTTTTTTTGCGTTATGATATGGATACAAACCTGTGGGTGGTTTGAATGAAAATGGCCTTCATGGGCTCATAGGGAGTGGAACTATTGATAGGTGTGGCCTTGTTCAAGGAAGTGTGTCACTTGGGATTGGCTTCTGGGCTTCTGAAGCCCAAGCCAGGCACAATGGCTCTCTCTCTCTCTCCTCCTGCCACCTGCCAATCCGGATGTGGAACTCAGCTACTTCTCTCACATCATGTCTGCCTGTGTGCCACTATGCTTCCCAACATGACAATAATGAACAAAACCTCTGAATTGTAAGTTAATCCCAATTATATTTCTTTTCTGTAGAAATAATTAATTAAATTGTTTAGACATAAGACTACATCAATTATCAGGAATGGACCCAGCCGAGATAGTAGCGCCTCTTACTAATGCTGAGATTATGTCCTTGTGGGTAATCAATGAAGATTGGCAAAGAGCTTGCAGTAATTATTTGGGAGAAATTAATAAAGAATTTCCAATAAAACATACATATACAATTTATAAAAAGAACTAATTGGATTCTTCCCTGTATTATAAAGGGAGTGCCAATTTCTGATGCACCAACAGTCTATACTGATGCTAACAAGATGGAAATGGCAGGTTAAAAGACAGAGAAAATCAACAAGGTAATCAAAATTTCATATACCTCAGTTCAAAAAGCAGAATTGTATGCAATTCTTATGGTGGTATTAGATTTTGCTGAGACTCTTAACATAGTTATTGATTCTCTATATGCACTTTTTTTTTATAAGAGTTGCCATCGTCATGATGTCTCTTCATAGCAATAAAACCCTAGCAAAGACAACTACCCAGCCCATGCTCTAATAAGCCAGTGTAATAAATCCCCTTTCTGTAGTGTATATCCATTCTATCAGTTCTGTTCCTCTGAGCAGTGGGTTATTGTGAAATGAAGATGGCATTTATTTTTGTACAAGTACACAAACTACATAAACCCAATGTAATACTGCCTTATAGAAGATCCAGGAAGGGTAGAGAGTTAGAACGTTCCCATCAGAGAATAGAAATTGAGGGAATCCAGGCTTTACACAAGGGAAGAAAGACAGCTTTGTGCTAAGGTATTCTGATATCTGTGAAGGAAAAGCAGATAGAGGAGGAAGTATCCAATGTACCTTCTAGGAAGACTAAAGGAGAAAGACTAGATGAAAGATGGGTAGTTGACAGGGCATGGGAATGTCTAGACAAGAAGAAGAGAAAGAGGAGGGTTACAAGAAAGGTAAGAAGGAGCAGGAAGCAGAGGAGGAGGCTGAGGATAAAGATGGGCTAAGTCAACTCAAAATTAGAGCAGAATCAGGGACACAGGGAAATGGATTTCTCTTCCGTCACCAGATTGTCAGTCTTCTCTATTGTAACGGCTCAAAACAAAGGCTAATCCACTAAAGAGGAGAAACCTACATTCTTAGTCTTCAGAGTCTTTATTTTTAGAGCTTGGGAAGTATATTTTCTTTCCATTTTCCTTCCTTGAAGGAAAGCCCATAAAGTCAAATTTGAGGGTTTTTTAAATTTTAATTCTTTTTGTCAAATAGCTCAGGTCATTGGCCTTAAAATTTAGGAATGTCAGAATCCCTAGGATTTGTTCACTAGATTTAGCAATTAAAAATACAGCATTTGCTTATGGTTAAACATCAAATAAGCAACTAATAATTTTCCCTATGTTCAAATGTTGCATGTGACACACAAAATGTCATACATTGTTTTTCTAAAATTCAAATTTATCTGGAAGTCTTCTATTTTATCTGGCATTCTTATCTGGGGAGCTTGTTAAGATGCATGATCAGCCTAGGTGCTCATCAATGGCTGAGTGGATAAAGAGAATGTGACATACACACAGAGTGGTCTTATTCACCACAAGGAAGAATGAAGCTATGTCATTCATCGACAGAGAGAGCTGAAAATCACCATGGTGAGTGAAATAAGTTCATTTCACAAAGACAAATATGTCACATGTTTTCTCTCATATTCAGAATGAGTGAGGGAACAGGAGCATGAAATTAAAATGATAAAGACTAGCATGTGGAAGGGGAAATGACTGGGATAGGAAGGAATAGTAGATAGAGAGTTAATAGGACTGCAGTAAATGTATCAAAATGGTATAATGAGACTCTTAGTCTGTACAGTTCCATGTTTTGATTCTGATCTTGGTCTGAATTGGGGGAGGAGTAAGAACCTCCGGCTGATTACAGTATAGCTTGTTCTCAGAAAATACTCAGAGGGAAGCTTGGACAATGCTGACAGCATGGAGAATGTAGGCCAACGGGGTACCTGGAGGAGGGAGTCTGCACAGCTCTTCTGAGCCTGAGGAAATGCTAGGGAATTTGGTGCTCAGTTGAAAGTAAAGAGAACTTTAAATTCTGGACCCTACACGGAACCAGAAAACACACCTGCTGAGTCCCATTGTCATTTAGTCCTCTCAATAAGGATCAGATGAAGAAAACTCTTAGGTCTGTCTCCTTAGATAAAGAAACTATTACTATTGCTCTTATTATAAACTATTGATTGGGTACAGTATGGTGAACACCCCACCTCATTCTTCTCGCTAACCATTTCTTTGGTTATCTGGGGGTCCTTTGGCTTCTATATAAATTTTAGTATTATTTCCTTATTTCTGTGAAGAATGTCATAGGGATTTTGATTGGGATTGCCCTGAATCTGTAAATTGCTTCTGGAAAGATAGTTATTTTCACAATATTAAATCTTCCAATCTATAAGATTGGAAGACTTTTTCAATACCTTTCTTCAAAGATTTAAAATTTACATTGCAGCAGGTTCTTGCTTCCTTGGTTAGTTATTCTCAGTTTTTGTTGTGGTTGTTTTGTTTTATTTTTATTTTACATTATTTAGGTCTATTGTGAATGGGATAGTTTCCTTGATTTCTTTTTTTGGTGTGTTTGTTATTGGTATATAGAAATTAAAGCATGGGAACTAATAAACTTGCCTGAGGTCATATAGGTAATACTTAGAGGAGTTAGGGTTTGAGATAATACCAATCACTTTCAAAACCCACATTCTCAACTAGACTATTCCACAAGAGACTTGGAATTTTTCCAATTAAAAACCTTCCTTTAAGTTGACTGAAAGTTAACTGAAAACAGGGATCTGACATATGCCCTGTAGAAGTGTTCAAAGATCTCTAAATTCTCACGTTATGTAATGATAGGCAATAGAGACAGACTATAAGCTTGTGAGCAGCATGAGCCTATGAGCTGCTGGGAAATTAGATGGCATAGTAGGGAACATAATATTTAAGGAAGGCCTTTTAGTCTAGAAGACTGGTTCCAGCAAAAATCCATCACTTCCTCTGGAGAAAAAATTTGTCTTGTCCCCATATGGTAATTCAAAAAACAACTGCAAAGGGTGTGGGGTGAGATGACCACCAAATCCAGAGACTAGGACTATAGAGGAAGTACAGACTCTTACACTGCCAGAAAGACAGCTCAAAGAAACCATGGCTGGTGAGATTTCATAATATTTGCAGAGTTTGTAAAAAGAAGAGGTAATGAATCAAGACCACAGTTAGGCAAGGATTTTGACTCAATAAAGGAATCGAAGATTATGCTATTCAGAATATCCTTGGTCTTTCTCTGTGTTGCCCTGCCTTCTTGCCTATCTTTCCTCATGAGAGGAGTCTATGTGATTTGTGTTGGCCTCTTAAAACATGGAAACTTAAATAGCCATAATGTGACTTCTAAGCTACCTGATCTGAGACTGTGTATATTCCAAAAAGGGAATTTCTTCTCAGTCAGGATCTTATGTTATCTCAGTCAGAGTCAAATGAGTCTGTTAATAATCACATAACATAGCAAGAAAGAAGCCTTTTGTTTTAAGTCACTGGCATTTTAAGAACATTTGTTCCTGCAGAATGCCTGAGCTATCCTGAGTGGTTATTAGGAAAGGACTCTATAAATGTTAAAATTGCCAGAGATGGAGGAAAGTCCAAATTAGAGCTAAGAAACCAATTTGAGTCATGACTTTTTTTATTTTGCTTTGCTTCCATCCTAGAAGAATGGTTGATTGAAATCTTGGATGCATGTTTGGACCTTACACTTTTTTTCCATATCAGAGATTCTATACCATATTAATAGGATTTGCAAGTAGAGACAAAATAAAGTCAATTTTGAAGACCTGTACTTTAAAATCATTGTAAGAGGAATAAGACAGTGAAATTAGGTAAATTCTCCTCAGACAACTGTTCAAAATGAGAGTATTAACCCAAGACCTCTTTGAAAACAGGCTTGTAACACATAACTCAGAGTTAAATATTTATAGAGTTTGATATTAACAACCAAAGGCCTTCAGGGTAGGATCAGAATGCAAGAATATCTGAGAAATGTAATTCAGTCACCGTCACAACTCCCCAGGGCTCTGCTAACTTCATAGAGCATGCCAAACCACCTAATTGTCTACCGACCAGAGATGACCCTGTCATGGTCATGGTGATACTGTGCCAAAGGATTAAGTCTACTGGAGAAACACTTCATGATCCTGTCTTCTCTGTCTCTTATTTCCACAGTCTTCAATTTTTCCTCTTTCTTCTACCCTTATCTTAAATCCACCCCTCTTTGTAACCTCACATGGATGTAAACAGCACTTCAACCCCAGAACCAATATACCAAAACAAGAAACAGATACACAAAACTTACCTGATCTCTAAAAAATCCAACCTTGTGTCTTTCTACCCATTTACCAAAGTCACCAGTGAGAAATCCAGGAATAAATTTTGTGTGTGTTTGTGTGGAGGTGGGGGGGGGGGGGGGTGTAGTGAAAACGAAGCAGAAGTGCAAAATGAGGGAACTTTTCTTTTTGCCCCCACAAACCTAATCATGCTGTGTGTGCAAACATGACTCACATTCAATATAGAATTGCTCCAGTCCAAACTGGAGCTCCATTTATATTGGTCTGACTTTTTCTCGCTCTACCTCAGGCTAACTTGAGATTCACCATGTCGTTCGTGTTGTCCATGAGTTGTGACAATCGTCCTGCCCCAGCCTCCCAGTGCTGAGGCTCAGCTTTCAGTTTTCTTATTCATAAGATAAGGCTCATGGCTGGCTGGTTTGTGGGGGGAAATTCAATAGAGCAGGTCATGTTGTCAG
Source organism: Lophiomys imhausi (assembly GCA_907164525.1). Lineage (NCBI taxonomy): Eukaryota > Metazoa > Chordata > Mammalia > Rodentia > Muridae > Lophiomys > Lophiomys imhausi. The sequence continues at coordinate 3,054,734 of CAJQZJ010033126.1, read as the reverse complement.
CATGCAATCAATAGTCATCAGGTAAAAGATCAACAGCACACAGACTGTATATAATTTCAGCACGTCTTTGGCTGTGGCTACAACTTCTTCATCTCCTAAAATTGCATTAAAATGAGAATCGTTTTCTGTTGATATCTTTTTCCTACAGCATCTACAGCTTTGTTGCACACAGGAAGATTAAGACATGGAACCCAAATGCGCTCAGGTATTTCCAGAGTCCTTTTTGGAAATATTGTATATTATGGATGGTGGGTGCAAGTCCCTGGGGAATTGATGAGGTTTAAACTATGAAGTGAGAATGGAAATCCCATTATAGGGTTCTTTTTTTATAAAATGAGGAAGAAACATCTGAGTACATTCTGTACCTTGTGTAAAACAGCAGGAAGCATGCTGCTAATTCAGACAAGGGAACTCATCGGAACTAAAATCTGCCTCTGGAACTGAGGAAATAAGTTCTGCTGTTCAGTTATCCACCCTGCAACATTTTCCTAAAACATGCTACGCTGAGCTAAGAAATACTGAATATATGTATATCTATCTATCTATCTATCTATCTATCTATCTATCTATCTATCTATCTATCTATGTATCTATCATCCATCTGTAGCCATATGGTTACCCTAGGTTTTGTATAGAACCTCTCACATTTGTATAACTGGGTGAAATTTGGGGATGCTCCCCTGGCATGACTTCAGTTCTGTACAGAAGGAAGATAATTAATGCAATCCTAATCTTTAAAATCTGTACACTTGGGAGGTAGGAAAATCTCTGAATTAAAGGCCAGCCTGGACTACAGAGGGAATTCCAGCACAGCCAGGGCTACACAAAGAAATGTTGTCTTAAAAAACAAAACAAAACAAAAAACCCAAAACCTTCTTACTTTTAATTGTTTTTAAAGTTAAATTAGCATGCAAAGTAATGGGTGTCCTCCTCATCCCATTGTCATATGTGGGTCACTATGCTTTGTTCTCAATCATTTTTGTCCCCACCCACATCCTTCCTTGTGTATCCTTTCCCCTCCATCTGGTCCCTTTCTAACCCCAGTTCATTCCATCTTCTGCTTCCTATTAACAGATCTCTTCCTCCCCCTTATAATCCCCTTTATAGTTTTGCCACACATATATGTACATATTTAAATTTAGGTTCTGCTTATGAGAAAAAAAACACGAGTCTTTTCTTTCTAGGTTGTGTGTATTTATTTTAATATAATTCTTTCTTGTTTCATTCATTTTCCTGAAAATTCCATGATTTGATATTTCTTTAAGGCTCCACACACTTTCGTTGTGTATATGATGTATTGTATCTTTATTTAAATATCTGCTGATAGGCATGCAAGCTGGAGAAATGGGTTTCTTGCTTTCCTAGGCTCCTCTGAAGTTTGTGGTGGCCTTAGCATGAGGCTATCACTGAGGAAAAATGGGAAGTGTCTTTTATTTATGGAATTAGAAGACAGATGTGATTAACAGTCTATCTATGCAGCTTCCCCTTGCTTGGCAGGCAAGTATTGCCGCCTGTATTTTGTGTTTCTGATATAACAACCAGGGGCTGGCAATGTGGTTCAGTAGTAGAATAGTTATGGAACATGGAAAAAGCCTTGTTAAATTCTCAGCATGGGGAATTAAAGAGGAAGACATTCTGTATGACAACCAAGCCAGCACCTTTAATACAAAGAAGTAGAAATACAGAAAAAGAAGTAGACTACAGATAATACTGACATGGCCTAGTAAGGTGGAACCAATGGCAGCATCCACACATTTCAGACCTGTTACATGGGAAAATAAACTTCAATTTATCACAATGTATGTGGTCATTTCTTTTCATGTTGCAACCAAATACACTCCTGGTAAGCACCAGGTAACTGAGTTGCAAGGAGTGAAATTTCAGGGTCAAAAGACACAAGATATAGAGTATCCCTAACATGGGGGTGATAAAACGAGAAAGTTTTTCTCAGAAGCCTTTGCTGATTAAAAAAAAAATACTTATTTTTAAATCAAATAAAATCCTCAAGAAGACATCTGTAGAGCTGTTTATAGGAAGGAATCTCGACCATCTACAATTTGCTTTTTGAGACAGTGCATTACTATGTAGACCACAGACATCTGCCTGCCTCTGCTTCCCAAGTGCTGAGATTGTGTGCTACCACTAGACCCAGCTCGAAAGTACACACAATAGGAAAAAGAAAATCCTGCATTTTAATTGTGAAAGGAGATACATTAAAAAAAAAAAAACATAAAGTGATAGTTTCGTGTGGCTATCTAATGAAAATCAAGTTACTTTTACAGGAAGTGTGATGGAGTTCTGTGATGCGGGCAGTTAATACACACACATCTACAGCAGTGTCCCCTCTTTCAGCATCATCCGCTGAGCTGCTAAAGCAAAGGAAGCATTAGTCCATTCCACTTAATATTTTTAAACTGGCTGCAGTCTGATTTCTTCCTTCTGACTAATTACTCTCTTCTTCCTGTAAGCTGTCTCCATGCCAACTTGATGTTTTGAGGCACTTTCCTTATTGTTGATTTCTACTGAAACAATACTATTCTCACAGATAATACAGCACTCTACATTTTTGGTTTTATAAATATCCATCCTTATATTATATTATATTACATTATATTTATATTTATATTTCCAGGCCTATGGAAAAACGTTAAAGCAATCTTGCCGGTTTGCATTTTTGATGGAGGGAGAGTTGTACATTTAAAGCTGGACAGTTCATAACCTTTGTCTTTTGAGTTCCTTTTAGAGGAGGAGCTTCCTGCATTTCTAATACTCATTATTTGCTTGTCAGAAACTTGTCTAATTTAATTAACATTTTGGTGTGTTATATTTGGAGATGCCAGAGGAAAATTCACATGTGCCAAAGACATTTCTCAATATATGTGCCCATTTAACCAAGGCAGAAAATTGGATTTTGCGACTAAACATGTAAATATGTTCGTTCCAGAATTTGACTGACAAGAATTCTGATGAAGACTCATGTTTTAATGATCAAGTAGTAATGATATTGAATTGATTGATTTGTTAATTATTTTTGCCTCATGGAAAGTGTAGATTGTTAAGGGAAATTGGGAAAAACAAATCTCCTGAGAGTGGGAAGGGGTTCCAAGTGAGAAATGTGGCTATTAATGTTTTTAGTACTGAGGTTTGAACCCAGAACCTTGTGTAGGCCAAGCACATGTTTTACCATTGACCTCATGCTCCAGCCTCCAAAGAGCAATTCTAATTGTGATTGAGATACATTTTCTAAATCATTATTAGAAGAAAACACTGTCCAAAACGTTTTGAATATTGCAAAAGTGACTACGTTCAGATTCAGATAACATTCTCTGAATGAAAATTCAGTACATGTTTTTAAGTAAGTTTAAAACAGTAATAGAACCTAAAACTATTCAAACACAGGACATGCTTAGGGCTGTTTTTTAGATTATAATTACATTTTCCCCTTCGCTTTCCTCCATCCAAACACTGCCATGTACCCCTCCTTGCTCTCCTTCAAATTCATGGCTTTTTTTCACTAATTGTTGTTATATGCATATATGTATATGCATATGTATTCCTAAATATAATCTGCTCAGTCTGTATAATGTTGCTTGTACTTATATTTTCAGGGCTGACCATTTGGTATTGGACAACCAATTGGTATGCTCTTCCTGGGAAAGATTATTTCTCTCACTCTCAGCATTCCTTAGTTGTTTGTAGTTCTTTGTGTAGGGTTGAAGATTCATAGGTTTTTTTCCCCCACCCACATTTGGTATGTTTATTGACATCATCCTTAAGTGTTTAGTTTTTTTTTAAATACTTTATTTTTTTTTCTTCAAGTTACATCTCAGTCACAAACCCCTCCCTATTCCCCCTTCCTATCCCGCCCTTCCACCCTCTTCCCCCCAGAAGTTTCCCCTTTCAGTCCAACAGACGGTTCCTTCTCTTATAACAGTAAATACTATACAAAACAACAGATATAAATATGTCACATTTATGAGAGTTAAATGGCCCAGTATACCTTCCCAATGTCCAGTTTATACATATTTGGCCACTGACTTTAACATTCTACTATCTAACCATCTCCATGAGTTTAAAGGTCTATATCTGACTCAACATTCATACTAACTTGCAACACACTTTTAAGAGTATCTTCTTAGATCTATAACACCCTCTTGATTCCTAAACAACTCAAAATTTAACTATGAGACTCTAGCTGTCTATTCTTCAACCACCTCAGACACTTGAGAGGGATAAATATATCTGCTTATATAGGAAGTGCAGGGCCTGCAGCTTCCAAAACTAAGAAATGACATACCAGTGACTGCCTGGACAGTTCCCATTTTCTCTCCATACATTCCTGCATCAGTCTTCAGCCTTTGGGTCCTGTTTCTCTGACAGACATTTGTTGTAGAGCAGGGATTATGAAGGACTTACCTACCCTGTCTTGGCAGAGTTAGGCTGTCGACTTCCCTGCTACCAAGTTTTGTCCTTTTTGGCAGCAGTCTGTCTGCAGTTGGAGCAAGGGGTTTTTTCATGCCAAGAGATAGGCTTGCCACTAATTCAACCATCTCACACTGGAGATTCTTCGATGCTTATCTTCTACTTGGAGTAGAATAGGGGGTGCTGTCAGGAGCTGATATGTCTCGATATCAAAAAAAAAAGAAAATCTTAATTCAAGATAACATCTTTGAATGCCATATTCTGCAGATCTCTTGGGGTTTTTGAAGATGCCCTATCCATCTCTTGTATTTAGATAAGCAAATGTTGCTTCTCTCTTAGCAACTTGATTACTGGGTAGTTTAGAGAATATCTGTGATAGACTGTCATAGTAGCTAACAAAGTGACATGTTTGCATGGCTAGGAGTTTGTTTTACTTAACTATCCTAGACCATTTTAGATGGTTGGTATCAAGAGGCCAGAGCTTCACATTTTATTTTTAAGTATTTCTAGGTACGATACCATTAGGAAGCGTTACCTTTAATTTTGTATCAATATACAAAGATCTATTCAATTGTGGTTAAATATACTCTTAATTATGTATCAATATACAAAGATCAATGCCTATGTAGCCCAATACAGTCTTAATATTACGTCCATATACAAGGGTCAATACCATTGTGGCCAACTATAATCTTAATTTTGTATCAAAATACAAAGATCAATACCAATGTAATCCAATACAATCTTATTTTTGCACAATAAACAATGGTCAATACCACTTTAGCCAAATATACTACTAATTTTGTATCAATATACAAAGGTATAAGGGCATATTCAATAATCTGCCCCTTCTTCTTGGACCTCCCTGTGCTATGTCTATGTCTCATTTTTCTCAAGCCTATGCACTCCTACAAGTGTTTAGTTTTTAAAGGAGGTTTATTTAAGAAACATTAAGCAATGGACCACATGTTTTTATAATCTGGGTTTTGCCCCTGGTTGATACATAGCCATCACTTTCTCAGTAAGAGAAAATCTGGTTTCTTCATCCATTATCAACCTATGTTAGTTATAGAAGGAAACAGAATAGATTGGCCTTGTTCCCTCCAGTTCCATCATGTATCACAATATCTTGCACATGACAGGCACCACAAAAATGTTTGTTAAATGAATGATACTGCTGTTCTCAAACCTCTACTAATTCCTCACTCTCTAATATTTAGCGCAGGGTTTTCCCTCTAACCTCTATACAAATCCTCTCCTATCCCAACCAGAACCAATAAGAAAGGGCCGTACCCATGACATATACACCCCCCCCCCTTTAAGATGAAGGACACACCTGCTATAGAATTCTGATTATCTCTCCCCACTCCTGAAAAAAATCACATCCCTATCTTTATCAAGACTCACTTCTTTTGTAACTGGGAGATTTGCCCTTAGTGCACTGATTTAGTATGTCCTCTATGACACCTGCCACATTTGGCCTTTGATTATATTTGCATCTATACATATTGTCCCTTAATCTTCACTGTAAGCTCCTTGGGGAAAGAGACAGTGAATGATGTCATGGCATGGTGCACACAGTAGGCATTTTATTGTGATTCAAGAGTGTATTTGTTGAGTGCTTAGTGTTTGGACCATGAGAGATCATTGCTGTGAAGAGGAGGAAGGTAGTAATGCAATGCATGTTCTCTTAGTAAAGTTGGAAGGTGTGATTAAGGGCACAGTCTTTTTTTTTAAGATTTATTTATTAATTATGTATACAGTGTTCTGCCTGCAGGTATTATCTACAGGCCAGAAGAGGGCACCAGATTTCATTATGGATGGTTGTGAGCCACCATGTGGTTGCTGGGAATTGAACTCGTGACCTCTGGAAGAGCAGCCAGTGCTCTTATCTGCTGACCATCTCTTCAGCCCAAGGGCACAGTCTTCTAGCAGTCTGCGTGGGTTCTCACTCTTCTGTTCATTAGCTTTGCATCTTTGAGTAAGCTGCATCATTTTGTAAGCCTCACCTGTAACACAGCACAATATTACCGACCTTCATGGACTTTATGCAGATTGTGTAATAATACATATAAAATGTTTAGTACCTATGAAAAGCATTCCTTAATATTCACTCAATGTCATTATCATTTGAATTTAAGGTGCTTGAACTTTTAATGGCTGATATCCTTCCTTTGCAATATTGAATTGCAGAAATTATCTCTGCTTTGAGTAGCTCTCCAACAGCAAATTAGTAACAACCACCAAATAATTTGGGAACCAATATGCTCTGCTTTGAAAATTCAGAAAATTTCTGTGATTCTCCAGCTAAATAGCTGTAGAGGTTAGTGGTATATTTCTAACTGTACTATCTAATACTCAACACATACTTCATCAAGTTAATAGCAATGAGAGTTCATAAGCATTTCTGGTTACTTATTTGGTACTTATGAAGCACATTAGTGAATGTCCTGCCCTGCTGAATTGAGCATATGATGAAATACCCTGCTTCTAGGGCAGTAGACCATAAAAGGCACCAACGTTAATCAGACGAGCACTGGAGCCAGTAGAAACCACTCAAGGAATTCTCAAGATACTACCACATGCTTCCTTCTAATTAAATAATTTGGAGTTCATATAACATTGGGAAGCTTTGGAAAACAGTACATTTACCCAACGGGAGCAAAATAAGAGTCCCTCCCCCATTTTGCATTTTACTAAATGTTCTTCTGTAACAAATAACACTTTTCTTATGAGTGTGTGCACTGATTAAAGAAACTGAGTTGGTTATAAGTGGGAAACATGTACTTCTGGTAATACTGTACCTAGAGGATTTTAGTGAAGTAAAGAATAAAGCTTTAGAGTATTTGAAAAATACCCAATACTATAATTAATGGGTCACCATCAACTTAAAGTATGTAATTGTTATAGTTAAAAAATTGTCAAAAAAGTTATGGTTGAGATAAAAATATATTAAACTATCTTCCAGTGTTCCAATTCTGATGATTCTTCGTAGTTATGAAGAACAATCTATTCCTGAAACTGGTTTCTTGTTTAACACACAGATTTGAATGCGTCTTAGCAGCCTTTGAATCTTTAAAAGATCAAGAACCAGGATTGAAAAAGGAGCAAATGCCTATTCTAGTTTCTGAAATGAAGACATCCGTACTGTGATGGAAGCTAGTGAGAGATAAATGTATTTGTTTTTCCATCTGTTGAGACACAATGAAAACATTCTTCCCATTTTTCCTTTAATATTTTGTTCCCTGGCAACAAAAGACAAAAATTTCCAATCAACCACAGCTTTCACAATGTTTGGTTATTTTAAAAGGCTGCTTTGGTCCCATTCTTTAGATTTTGGAATATAAAACCCTTTTATACAAGGGGTATTTTTCTCATAGATATATATGGCTATGTACATATACCATATCTATGTAACAAATTAGTAAAGAATATACCATTAAGACCATAAGGATACATTATGTGACCATACTGGAAAACAATTGGGCATTATCTGATAAGTCAGTTATAACTCAGCAATTTTAACCCTAAGTAATTTTCCAAGAGGGCTCTTTCACATGCTTTGTAAACAGAAGGCAAATATAAACATAATCTTAGTATTTTTCTTAGAAACTCATGTAACAAAATTCTTAAATATTCATCAAAAGCAGAACACTAAAAATGGCAGGAGTTTACTTAGTCATAGTTACATGCAATAGCATATGTCAATCTTGTATATATTGAGGGGGAAATATTACATGTACATTGCATGTGACTGATGTACCAAGTCCAAAAGGGCACAAAATTAACCCATATAGGTTAAATAGAATGCCCAAATTCTGAAGGAAGGCAACAAGAGTGAATAACATAAAGCTCAGATCTGGGAGTTGTCACAGAAGAGAGCAAAACTCTTTGTCTAAACAGGTCATATGTCTTTATTTTGCTGTGATTCTTTATATAGTGGATGTGTTTAATGAATGTTCCTTAGAAAATGCTCCATATTTAGTAAAAGTATAAAAAGAATATAAAGAAACCATTGTCTCTCTTATATCTAAGAAAAATGCTTTTTAAAGTAATACAACTTTTAGAGTACTGGTGTAGGGGTTGATAGATTAATATAAGTTAGATTTAGTGAATATCTAGGTTTCTGATACAGTCTCTTAATTCGGGGCATGAAGATCAACTTGGCTGTGAGCAATTAGCTTATCAGCTTATGGATGAAGTCACATGAAACTAGGGGAGTTTCTTTGGACTGAAAAACAAGGTTGAAGCCAGGTGAAACAAGGAAAGACTTTATGACCTGGCATTGTTTTCAACTGTTAAAGGGGCAGAGCCCAAATTAAGCTGAAGCAGGTGGAACAAGGAGCGATCCTATTTAAGGACAAGTGGATGAGTCCAGAGAGCTGCATGCTAAGGTCCCCAATAATAGAGAGCTCCGAGAGTACTGCTGGAGAAAATGCTGATAGACCAATGGCCAGATCTCCCTGAGGCAGAAGGAAGCTGGTGAGCAGATAAAGCCTCAGCAAGACAGCAAAAGGCCAAGGACTAAACCCTGTGGCTCAGCTTTTGCCTAGAGGGGTTTGACCTGTCGGAACAGTGGCGTTAACGGAACTGTGGCCAGCTTTAAAGACTGAGGCAGAGCGGCAGAGTTGGCCTACAGACGGCTGAGGTCTCCCAGAGAGAAGAAAGCCTCAAGCCTTATTTAAGGTGAGACTGCCATAGCCAATTTATCCTGAGAAACCTGTGTCTCAGATATTCCAAAAAAGGACTGCTGAGTGCATTAAAGAGTCTACCCCAGAGACTGTGTTCCTGACGACTGAGGACCTGCCTCAGTCTGTATCCTTAGAAAAATAGTCGTAGCCATGGCGTGGTGGCACACGCCTTTAATCCCAGCACTTGGGAGGCAGAGGCAGGCGGATCTTTGTGAGTTCAAGACCAGCCTGGTCTACAAAGTGAGTCCAGGACAGCTAGGGCTACACAAAGAAACCCTGTCTCGAAAAAAAAAAAAAAAAAAAAAAAA
>CAJQZJ010033126.1:3021780-3045213 GCA_907164525.1 Lophiomys imhausi | reverse complement strand
CAAAAAAAAAAAAAAAAAAAAAAAAGAAAAATAGTTGTAATAGTTATCAATAGGTTTAGTGGTTAGGTCTTAGGGGTCGTAGGAACATATAGGGGTTGTAGGCATTCATAGGGGTTGTAGGAATTTATAGGAATAGTAGTAAGTGTATTTGTTATAAGTAAGAGATATATTTGTTAATAAGTGATTAATAATTAAAAAGAACGGTAACATACTGGGGCTGGAGAACTGGCTCAGCAGTTAAGAGCACTGACTCCTCTTCCAAAGGATCTGTATTCAATTCCCAGCACCCACATGACAGCTCACAAACGTTTGTAACTCTAGTTCCAAGGGCTCTGACACCCTCACACAGACATACATGCAGGCAAAACACCAAATGCTCATGAAATAAAAATAAGTGAATTTTGAGAACTTACCTAAGCCGTCATTCCACGATGTCTCTAAGATGATAGAGATGTTTAATTACTGTAAGAGAAAGGGAAAGGTCAGATGAAAACTAGTAAATCCAGTTTGCTGTGGTTTATGATCCCATAAGAGATCACATTCCACAAAGCACACAGACAAGTTGTCATGAGTCTTCAGTGTCTGACAGTCTTTAGATATCACATGTTGTTTTGAAATCTTATAAAGTACTGTAACGGTGTATTTTCTAGTTTAGTACATGTCATCATTTTTTATACTATGTACTTGTAGAATCATTGCATGAATATAGTCTAGCCTCTGAAACATCAAATCTAGCATTTTCATATGTCTTACAATATAATTAAATTCTAAAACTCAACATTTCCTTTTTATATTAATGGATTTTATCATCTTCCCTTAGTTTGGTTGCTGTTAGTAGGACACTTTTACCTAGTGCAGGCACCATGTAGGCCCCTAGAGCAAGTGGAAGCTCTTAGCCCTCATATGACTGAGGAACTAAAGGGGGCTGATATGTAGGGGCACCGCACATCAGAGGAGTAGGATGGGTGAGAAATGGGGGAGAGGGTGGGAGGGTGGGGGCTGTGATGGAGATGTAACTTGAAGTAATAAAAAACATAATTAAAAAAAAGAATACTTTGTCTAACAGTTTTTCTTTCTCAACCACAGTTTATGTATTAACATAAAGACTATTTTACATCAAAGTATGAGTTGCAAATTTGTATTTATATATTTTAGTTATAACTAAATGCACAAAATCATGCTGTTAAACAAAGTTGTACTTTGTAAAATTTTTATGTGTTAAAAACATTACATACTGCCTTACTAAACAATTACACAAAAATATGTTTAAGTTCTCATTCTTATTACATTTTATGTACATATAGAGATATATTTACATATATATAAGTATATATAACTATTGATGATATATTTCTCTTTTTCTGCATATGTATGTGTGTACTATGTATGTATGTATAAGTATGCTTGTGTATAGCTAGGAGTCAAATCCAGGTCCTTGTATATTATAAGGAAAAACTCTACCACTGAGTTATATCTCTAGTCCTTCAGGTATATTTAATGTACTAAAAGAAATAAACTGTCAAATGGAGTGTTGTACTGTATTTTTTAACTTCTTTTGCATCTCTGAGTCTTATATTATTTAATACTTTGAGTGTGGAAATCAGTGTATTGTTTTTTGTATGATATTATATTTCATATCTTATGCCTAAATGAATAACTATATGATAAAAATAATTTTGGTTTAATATGCCTGAATGTATTATACAATTGTATTTGAAAATGAATTTATACTGTTTAAATTCCCCATATAGTCTTACTGAATAAATAAAGTAGACATTGGGGAAACATAAACTTCAATGAATGTTGTGATGACTATTCTTGGTTGTCAACTTGATGTATTTGTGAAGAGGGAAACACAAATGAAGATTTTCCTCCATTTGACTGGCTGTGGGCATGTAGTGGAGCATTACTTGATTGGTAAGTAATGGAGGAATGCCTAGCCCACTGTGGGTGGTGCCATCCCTGAGAAGGTATTATGAGATTGTATAAGAAAGCAGGCTGTAGCATAACTGTCCTCTTAGAGGCTTCACCCAGCAGCTTATGGAAACAGATGAAGAGACCCACAGCCAAACATTAGGTTGAGCTTAGGGAATCCTGTGGAAGAGGGGGAGGAAGGATTGAAGAGCCAGAGAGGTAAAGAGCACCACAAGAAAAACTACAGAATCAACTAACCTGGGCCCATAGGGGTTAACAGAGACTTAACTGCCAATCAGAGAGGACACATGGGACAGACCTAGGCCCTCTGCAACAGTAACATGTAACAGTTGTACATCTTGGTCTTCATGTGGGATTCCTAAGTGTACGAGCAGGGGTTGTCTCTGACTCTGTTGCTTGCCTTTGGGATCATTTCCCCTAACTAGGCTGCCTTGACTACCCTCAACAGGAGATATGTCTAGTCTTACTGCAACTTATCTTTTTCTGAGGAGAAAAGGGGGGGGGGAGAAGGAGAGAATGGGAGGAGTGGAGGGAGGAGAAGCTGCTATTGGGATACAAAGTAAATAAATTAATTAATAAAAGAAAGCAGGCTGAACAAACTATGAAAAGGAAGCTAGTAATAGCATTCCTCTGAGGTTTCTGCTTCAAGCCCCTGCCTTGCTTTTCCTCAGTAATGGACTATAACTGGTAAGATGAAATAAACTCTGTGTTTCCCAAGATGCTTTTGATCAGTGTTTTATCACAGCAACAGAAAGCACACAAGGGCAGAAATATAAACTAAAGGTCACAGTGTATTCACTCTGCTCTCACTTCCCTCCCCATGCTGTTAGCTGTATATCTCTGACAATGGCTCTTCGCCTCCTCACCTGAAAAATTACACATAATAATTGCACAGACAATATAAGACGATGGAGAGAGAATTCCTGGCACAGTGTCCGTTTTCAGCAAACATTCTTTTTCCTCCCACCCCCTAGTTCAAAGTAAGAAGTAAATTTTTCTTGGAATGTAAGGTTATGGCAAAATGTTATACATCACTTCCCTATCCTCTAAGGCACTTAACAGTGCTATTTTTAAGCAACAGGCTTCAGACTTCAAGACCCTTGCTCTACTATCTCCTATTTTACAGTGGTCTTCCCATGCAGTAGTCTCTCTTCCCCTTGGCATTTGGGAAACCAGAGACTAGATGGAAGTACACAAGTGTGTTATCATCATCAGTGTCAGTGCATCACCGGCAAAAGCTCAGTGCACGAGCTGAGTCTGCTGTCCTGTCCTTGTGAAGTGCCGATGCTCTCTTGCAGCATGGAGACTGAACGATCAACATTCATTTCTTTTGTATCACTTAAAAAAATATTTCTCATCATGAAAGTCAACATGGGTACATGAGTCTAAAGACAGAACCAGATATAGGAAACTTAATGCAATGTTATTTTTATGTCTGGTGCATGTTCACATGTGCCATGTGTGCACATGCATGTGCAGATGTATGTGGAAGCCAGAAGTTGATGTCAAGTGTCTTCCTCAGTTGCTCTCCACCTTCTCTGTGGAAACAGAGACTCATTCAGTGATGCAGCAAACCCCAGAGATCTTCCTGTCTCTGTCTCTCCACTAGTGGAATTACTAGTACAAAAAGAAGCATTGGGCTTTTCTTGTTGGTCTTTAAGGTGGATGCTGGGAATCCACTCAAGTTCCAGGCTTGCACAGCACAGGAAGCATTTTATTGGTGGAGCCATGTCCAAAATTCATCTATGCCTACTCTTAAGAATTATTTTTGCCTCACATCCTTCCCTACCACACCATGTGGTCCTCAAATCTTTGCAACTACATTTCATAAATACTTCCTAGTGTGAGCTATACAAGGAGAGTGACAGGGACTTTAAGCCATGATGGGCATCCAGAATGTTATGTTTCCATTCTGGTCTCAGTGTGGCTTGGGCCATGTCTACATAGTTTATTTTGTTTTGTGTTACTGTACAATATGCATGTTTTCTCAGTTTCCTGTGCTTCTTCTAAAACAAAGATTTCTCAAGGCACTGAGAGTAAATATCTTAGACTTTGCAGATCATGTGGTCTCTGTCACAACTCCTTAAAACTGCCACTGTAACATCAAAGCAGCTGTAGGCAACAGACAAATGAATGGATAGGCTTCTCTTTTTTTGTGTGTATTTATTTATTACTTCAATTTACATCTCTATCACAGTCCCCTCCTTCCACCTATCCCGAGCCCACCCTCCTACCATCCCACCCTCTCCCCTTTCTTCCACCTATCCTATTCCTCTGGTGTGGAGTGCCCTACATATCAGCCCCCTTCAGTTCAATAGTCATGCCAGGGCTAAGAGCTTCCTCTTGCTCTGGGGACCTACATGGCAGCTCCACTAGGGCAAATCCTATTAACAGGTAACAAAGTCTATGCTCCTGTTCCTTTCAGCCTGTCAGTTGTAGGATAGTTACCCTGTATTATATGGTTAAAATCCAGTTATAAGTGCATAGATGTCATGTGCATCTTTCTTGGTCTGGGTTAACTCACTCAGAATGAGCTTTTCTAGTTTCATCCATTTGGCAGCAAATTGCATGATTTCCTTGTTTCTGATGGCTGAGTAGTATTCCATTGTGTATATGTAACACAGCTTTTTTATCCATTCATTAGTTGAGGGACATCTGGGTTGTTTCCAGTTTCGAGCTATTACAAATAAAGCTGCTGTGAACATAGTTGAGGATATGTCCTTGTGGTTTGGAGAGGAACCATTTGGATGCATACCCAGGAGTGGTATGGCTGCCTCTTGAGGTAGAGCTATTCCAAGATTTCTAAGATACCACCAGACTGATTTCCACAGAGGTTGTACAAGTTTACACTCCCACTAGCAATGGAGGAGTTTTCCCCTTTCTCTACAACCTCACCAACATGGGCTGTCATTTGAGTTTTTGATCTTAGCCATTCTAACAGGTGTGAGATGGAATCTCAGAGTCATCTTGAGTTGCATTTCTCTTATGAATACGGATGTTGAGCATTTCTTCAACTGTCTCTTGGCCATTAGAGATTCCTCTTTTGTGAATTCTTGGTTTAGCTCTGTTTCCCATTTTTTGATTGGATTATTTGGTATCTTGGTGTTTAATTTCTATCTTCAGCTTTTTGGCCCCGTTTCTCTGACAGACATTAATTGTAAAGCAGGAATTATGAAGGACTTGCCTACCCTGTCTTGGCAGAGCTAGGCTGTTGACATATCTGCTTCCAAGTTTTGTCCTTTTTGGACAGCATGCTGTCTACAGTTGAAGCAAGGGATTTCTCTTGCCAAGTGACAGGCTTGTCACTAATGTAAACCATCTCCAAATTGGAGATTCTTCGATGGTCATCATCTACTTGGAGTAGAATAGGGGGTGCTGTCAGGAGCTGACATGTCTTAATATCAAAAAATCTTAATTTAAGAAAACATCATTGAATGCCATATTCTACATATCTCTTGAGGTTTTTGAAGACCACCTATCTATCTCCTTATATTTGGATAAGAAAATGTTGCTTGTCTCTTAGCAACTTGATTTCTGATTAACTTAGAAAATAACTGTGATAGACCACCCTAGTATCTAACAGAATGGCATGCCAGAATGACTATTAGTTTGCATTTCTTAATTATCCAAAACAATTTATGGCAGTTGCTACCAAAAGACCAAAACTTCACATTTCATTTTTAAGCATTACCTAGGTATAATACCTTAAAAAAAGTTAACCTTATTTTTGTATCAATATACAAAGATCAATACCAATGTAGCCAAATATAATCTTAATTTTGTATCAATATACAAAGATATAAGAGCATATTCAATAATCTGTTCCCTTTTCTTCATCATTCCTATATTATGTTTATATCCCATTTTTCTCTCAAGTCTTTTCCCCACTGCATAGGAGAGAATGAAGGATTCAGAAAAGAAAAAGAGAGAAACCTCTGGATCCAACATCCTAAACCTATTTGACAAGACCATTTAACAATGTGTAACCTCTCCCCCTAAATAACAAGTATCTATAACCCATCAAATGACCAAAGGGGGAGGAATCACCCACCCCACCTCTGGGGATGGTATGTCACTCTTTTAAAGTTACTTCCTGCTGATTTGGGATATAGTAAACCTCTTTGGGGCCCAAATAAGAATGGAAAAATGGTTAGGCAGGTTAATAGAATCATTTGATGTTCAGTCCTTTGGTGCTCAGCTATTTAAATGTCCTAAGAAGTTTGTAGACAAAAGTTGAACTTCAGGGCTTTACTGAAGTTCTGGCTGGAACAGTCTGTGGGAATGAACAATCTTAGCGATTTTGAATTGTTGTTGTAGTAGATTTTTGAGGAAACAATTATTGAGGAAGGCTGTGAGGCTGGATTATCTGAGCTACTTGTCTTCTTTGGTGTCTGATCTGTTTTCTTCTAAGGTTTCAGTTGTCCAGTTGTCCTTGGACTCCTTACATGGATGATTTTAATCTCCTGGAAAGTTAAGAACAGAGCCCTGCCCCAATCCTAACTCTGAGACACTATTATTAATTTGGGGGGGGGGGGAAGATAATATTTTTCCTGGAGAAAATTGTTCTTTTGACAATATAAATGTATTATCTTTCAATTGATTTTAAAACAGAAATTATTTTGATATTTTTGGAACTAAATAAACCTTTAAGTGTATATATTTTGAGATCTCAAAGGACAATTCACTTTGAATTTCAGCATGCCTTTTGTGAGTAGCTTTTAAACTTAAATCATTCCAAATCCTATGTGCCTGCCTCTGCATTCTAAGTATTGGGATCAAAGGCATGTGCCTCCCAAATGTTGGGATTAAAGATGTGCTCCACCATCCACTGATCTAAGTTTTTCTCTAGTTGGAGCTTGATTTATGTCAGGCTGGCCTTGAACTCAGAGATCTGCATGTTTCTGTCTCCAGTGTGTTGGATTTCTCTCAAGTGCTGGGATTAAGGATGTGCACCATCACCACCCTGTCCATTGTAACTCTAGAATTTAAAAGACAACTAATTCTATAGTGATCCTCCTGTCTCTTCTGGAGTTAAAGGCATGGGCTAACACCACCCTTCTCAAATATTTTAGCTTCAAATTACTTCAAGTCTTAGAGGTGTTTAATTTCTTGACTTTTTTTTTTTTAATAAATTTTGGATATTAGCCCTCTATTGGATGTGGGATTGGTAAAGATCTTTTCCCAATCTGTAGGTTGCCATTGTGTTCTAATGAGAGTGTCATTTGCCTTACAGAAGCTTTTCAGTTTCATGAGGTCCAATTTGTTGATCATTGGTCTTAGAGCATGAGCTACTGGTATTCTGTTCAGGAAATTGTCACCTATGCCAATGAATTTGAGGCCTTTCCCCACTTTCTCTTCTATAAGATTTAATGTGTCTGGCTTTATGTTAAGGTCTTTGATCCACTTGGACTTAAGTTCTGTTGAAGGTGATAAATATGGGTTTATTTGCATTCTTCGATTCTATTGATCCACTGGTCTGTTTCTATACCAGTACCTTGCTGTTTTTATTATTATTGCTCTGTAGTATAGTTTGAAATCAGGGTTGGTGATACCTCCAGATGTTTTTTTATTGTAGTGGATTGATTTAGCTATTCTGGGTTTTTTGTTATTCCATATGAAGTTGAGAATTGTTCTTTCAAGGTCTGTAAAAATTGTGTTGGTATTTTGATAGGCATTGCATTGAATCTGTATATTGCTTTTGGTAGGATGGCCATTTTTATTATGTTGATCCTACCTATCCATGAGCATAGGAGATCTTTCCATCTTCTGATGTCTTCTTCAATTTCTTTCTTCAAGGGCTTGAAGTTCTTGTCTTGCAGGTCCTTCACTTGCTTGGCTAGAGTTACCCCCAGGTGTTTTATAGTTTGTGGCTATTGTGGTGTTGTTTTCCTGATTTCTTGGCCCATTTATCTTTTGTATAAAGAAAGGCTACCAATTTTTAAAATTAATTTTGTATCCAGTTACCTTGCTGAAGGTGGTTATCAGTTGTAGGAGTTCTCTGGTGGAATTTTGGGGTCACTTATGTATATTATTATATCATTTGTGAATAGGGATACTTTGACTTCTTCCTTTCCAATTTGTAATCCCTTGATCTCCTTTAGTTGTCTTATTGCTGTAGTTAGAACTTCAAGTACTATGTTGAAGAGATATAGGGAGAGTGGGCATCTTTGCCTTGTCCCTGATTTTAGGGGAAATGCTTTACATTTCTCTCCATTTAATTTTATTTTGGCTACTGGCTTGCTTTATTGCTTTATATTGCCTTTATTATTTCTATGTAAGGTCCTTATATGCCAACTCTCTCCAGGACTTTTAGCATGAAGGGGTGTTGGATTTTGTCAAATGCTTTTTCAGCATGTAGCAAGATGATCATGTAGTTTTTTTTTCTTTCAGCTTGTTTATATGGTGGATTATTTTGATGGATTTTCATATGTTGAACCACTCCTACATCCCTGGGATAAAGCCTACTTGATCATGGTGTATGACACTTTTGATGTGTTCTTAGATTCTGTTTGCAAGTATTTTATTGAATATTTTCACATCTATGTTCATGAAGGAAATTGGTCTGAAGTTCTCTTTCTTTGTTGGGTTTTTGTGTGGTTTAGGTATCAGGGTGACTATAGCCTTATAGAATGAGTTTGACAGTGTTCCTTCTGTTTCTATGAGCCCTGGCAAATTATGTGTTATATAATAAATAATACTAAAACATTATGTTCTTTACAGTGTTTCACAATTTTTCTTGGGGAAATGTACAGATATGATATGTCTATTCATTCTACATAGGACACCAACAAACTAAACAAGATACAAGTCAGGCTTGGGAAAACCAGTGAGTAGCCAGTGTCACTTATAGAAGCATTACTGAGAAATTACAGGAGCATGGATGGTCAGATTCATGGCCAAAATCCAACTTAGCATGGGAGAACACTCACAAAAGCTGCACCAGTACAGTATAGTCAACATTCCCTTTTCTATATATCCTAGCACTTCTCAAGACAATATACAGGGTTATGTGCAGCTGGGAGAGAAGCTTGGGAATATACATAGGCTGCATCTTGTGAGGTTCTAGATTGAATCATCACAATTATTCTGATTTCAAGACAGTAATGGCTATATTATCCCTTGAAGGATGGTGTTCCACAATACCAACTGATAACATTTTCTAAGATACACATAAGAACATTCAGGCAATGGTATTAGTTTCTTGTCATGTTACTGTGATGAAATACCTGTCAAAAGCAAATTCAGGAAGGAAGGAAGGAAAGAAGGGAAGGTTAGCTGATTTTGGCTCACAGTTTTAGGGAATGCAGTCCAATTTGGCAAAGACAATAACAGCTGCAGAAACAGGAAGAAGGGGAATGATGAATACTGTTGCTTGACTCCATTTCTTCTTTTTGTTCATGGACGTTCAGAAGCCCAGCCCATAGAATGGCATTGCTTACATTTAGGGTGGGTCTTCCTACCTCAATCAATCTAATCTAGAAAATCCTTGACAGCCAACCCAAGGACTTGCTTCCATGGTTACTATCAATCCCATCAAACTGACAATCTAAGTTAACCATCAAAGACACACAGGCCTTGTTGGATACTGTATTAGTCACTGTTTGATTACTGTGAAGAGATATCACAACCAGGGCAACTCATATAGAAAAGAAATCGTTTAGTTGGAGTTTGCTTACAGTTTCAGTGGTTCAGTCCATTATCATCATGGCAGGGATGATGGCAGCATGGTGCAGCATGTGCACCGCCATGGGGCTGGAGAAGCAGCTGAGTGTTCTACATACAGATCCACAGGCGACAGAAAGGGAGAAACTCTGGGTTTGAAACTTCAAAGTGCACTCCTAGTGATACACTTCCTTCAATAAGGCCACACCTATGAATACTTTCAAATAGTGCTACTCCCTGACCAAGTATTCAAATCTATGAGCCTATGAGGCCATTCTCTTTCAAACCACCACAGATACCATCTTTCCATGAGCCAAATAAGTCAGATTCTAAGGAAGCCTAAGATCCCAACTACAAAGTTGAGGCAATTATATCAAATGTGTGCAGAGCTGAAGAAATTTGATACCACTCCCGGTTTAGCTCTTTTCTGTAATGAAGTCTTGTTGACTACACCTTGGTGTAGAAAGTGTCCCAAAAGTCCATCGCAGCCCTTCAGAGAATAAACCACATGGCTGATTTCCTTCTGCTTTACTCTTCTACTTCTTTATACTCTAAGGTCCTCAGTATCTTTCCCACTGAACCAGCCAACCCACGCACCTCCTTTTATGGTATCCACCAGCTACCTAAATAGAAATAAAGAAAATTATTATAAATGTTCCAAGAGATGAAGATTGTGGTTGTTCCACAACTGTCTGAAATAGCAAGGTTTGGAAGCAATCTTCATTATCCAACAATAACTGACAAATATATGGAACCATACAAAGAGATAACACACAGCCATTGAAATAATATCAAAATGAATTTATTGACTCAGGGAGTTAGGTCAAATAAAGAATCGTGGCTACAAAACAAGTCCCCCAAATTATCTTGCCATTTTATTTGACATGCTGCTTTCTATATTCACTGTTCTACTTTCACAATGTCTATAATAATAAAATATCTGGAAATAAATTTAATAGAAAATCTTTGAAGAGACCTGAGTGTAGCTAAGGGGTAGAATGGTTGTTGCTTGGTATATGAAGAGGACTTAAGCTGAATATCCAGCATATAAGCACAACACACACACACATACACACACACAGACAAAACACACACAACACACACACACAGACACACACATACACATACACACACACAGACACACACACATACACATACACACACAGACACACACACATACACATACACACACACATACACATACACACATACACACACACATACAAAAACACACACATACACGCACACACAACACACACATACACGCACACAACACACACACACACACACACACACACACACACACACACACACACACACATACACACACCACACACACATACACACACACATACACACACACACACACACACACACACACATACACACACATACACACACATACACACACATACACACATACACACAGACACGCACACACACGCACACACATACACACACATACACACACACAGACACGCACACACATGCACACACACACACACAACACGCACACACGTGCACACACACACAGACACACAGACACACACACAACACACACACACACTGATGCATCTTACTATGAACAATTTTGAATATTTTTAAAAGTAGCTTTTCTCAGCTTCTAAAAAATCTTTCTGTATCAAGGATGAATTATTTTGCAGTGAAGAATACTCATTTGTACAGAAAAAGAAAGGTCAGTCTAGAAAAAAGTATAAGCCAGGGACACCTGTAGTAGATCTCAGAGGTCAACATCCTTCAAGACCATTATCATATTTTTCTATGAAATGTCCCTTTGTGTCACCATCACAATTCAGAGCTAGCTAGATCGAATATTAGTCTGACTCAGCATGGCATTTCTTCTTGCTTTTATGCTAATGCTTAAAAGGCTGAAACTCTGCTCTCTATTCAATATATTTCATCAAATATTTATTGAGCACCTACTATGTGCCAATCATCAAGGAAACAACATTAACTAGATAGTTGTAGTGCAATTTAAGTCAGTAAATGGCTTCATGCAAGTGTCCACATCTTTTCAGAATCTTGGATGGCCATACTCATAATTTTCTTAAGGCAAAAACAAAAATCCAAAATCAAATAAAAAAACCCCGCATAAAATAAGAACTCCAAAACAATCCAAAACCAATAATGTATTTCTGATGATTTCATTGTGCTGACTAATACAATGTGATTATGCTGATTTGTTATTTTTAAATGCTCATACATTTGTGTCACACTGCTGCCATGCCACCACTGCTCTCCTCTTTGAGTCAGTAGCATTTCAGATCTTTTATTCCTTTTGGTAGAAATTACTTCAGTCTGTCTGGTTTCTGAGCCAAATCCCTCAGTTAGACTTTGAGCTCAGAAGGAGGATTCCATGAGTTAAAACTGTTCTAAAGTTTAAGACAAGGCATATGTTTCAAACTACAGTGAATGAGTTCTGTTGAATCAGCAATTAAACAATTAACAAGCTAAAACTACAGAATGTTCAGCATAGGCTCCCAATTTTATTTATCAAACCATACAGTTTTTTACAATTAATTTTTACTAAGTTAATTTTTGTGTAAGTTATTTCAATTTTTTCCTTCCTTGTCCATTGTATATGTAGGATTCCCGCCCCCAGGATGATTCTCACAGTATGGCATGTAGATGAATTTGACTGTAAGAGAATTTTGTACATATTCACATTTTACTTTGAGGAAAAGAATGTGTCAGAAGGTGCTTTACATAGTGTCTTATAAAAGGAAGGTATCAGGTACTAGAAAATTGGTCACTTTTCAAACCATGTCCTTTAGATTAGCAACACATTGCTTTTTCTTGCCCAAGATAATTTCTCTACATGTGGCCTTAAGCCAGGCACTCTTTGAATCTGTACTGTGGTCAAGATGCCTTACACACTGGATTTTTTGGGGGATGGGGGCATTTGATGGACTTATTCAGTTAGCACACATTTCCTGAGAAGTTGCTATCAAGTGCTGATCTTGGCACCAGTTTAAATGTTAATGGAAATATTAACCGGTGAATACCTAACATCTACATAACTGAGTAGTTTGTGATCAGCTAGTCACAAACTAGTGTTTGAACATACATGTATGTGTTGGGGAGAGAAAAGGTGTTTATGGCACTTCTTTCCTGTGTAAAATCTGCCCAGTTTCCTAACTTAACTGTAATTACATGCCAAATGTGTTTCATTTTACTTATTAAACCATACTTTTTTTTTACAATTGTATGGTTTAATAAATAAATGTTATTTATTTGTTTCAGAAACACATGTATAGTCTAAGCCTCCTGAACTTTATTTTATGATATGTTAATTTCACTTCTATGAAATAGATGCTTCATTTCATAATTTTGAATAGGATGGTATTTCCAAGATTCTTATAGCTGATTAGACTTAGTATATTAAACATTTCAGTACAATAATTGTTTTTCTTGGCCAGTACCATTTTAATTTTAGTGTGAGGCATAAAATTTTTAATGAATTTTAAGACTTTGCTTTCGGAGTGATTTGAAGTACTAGTTCAGATATTTTGTGAAGTGGAACAAATATGCTAGATTCAGAAATACCGATGACTTGGCTACCATCTCTGTCATTGTAAAACTGGCAGCAAATTTTTCCTATAACTCGTGAACACCCTTCACATCCTTTCTATCAGCTCATTGCAACTTTGGACCTACTGTCTCTCATTCTCTTGGTCAGCCTACCCTAGCTGCTCTTCCCAGTTGCTTTCTGGTATGACAGTCTTTATATCAATACTTCTCAACCTGTGATTACATATTGCCATCCTATACCATCTGCTCTGGTCCTGCTCTTGTCAGCGGAAACTGCCACTCTTAGCTTCCTGGTGAGGAATAAAAAGTCTGACCATCTTTGTCTCCTGTCTCATTTGGGGTGTGGGTAGTACACAGCAAGGGGACAGGGATGTTGTGGTTATACACTTAGGATTTCTTCCAAAGTCCCCCAAAGATGGGCATTAATCTCTCTCTATTTAAAATGAATTTAGGAAATTAATGTTTTTTGTGCTGAGCCTTCGGATAAACAATAAAATGTTATTATGGTAATATACACAATATGCACATGTCTCTTAAATCTTTATTTTTTGGAGGAAAAAGAAAGAAGGAACTTTAAAAATGCTTTCAAATGCCAGTGCTAAAATGTCACACAAAAGTTCCTGATGCCTACAGAACAATAAGAAATATGCAAAACAGTTATCTAAGTTTAAAACCTATTTATAGATGTTGAACTATAAAATGATACTAAACTAAAATGATTGTTGCACCCAAGCCAAGTAAAACTAACACCTGTTGATTGTGTACTAAATGATTTTAAACCTTAGTTCCAGGTCACTTATAAAACTCGTAAGTTCCTAAATAAGCACTGTGTCAAAATGTGGGAGGAAGGCCTCTATTATTCTTTATAGGAAACCTATCACTGCGTGATCGTGATCAAATATGTTGCCCAAAGTTCTTTTCTTTAGCTGTTTTTCCACTTCCCTGCATACTTTTGAGAATCGTCATAAAACAAGTTCACAGAAACGTGTAAAAGCAATTTGAAGTCTTGGTTTTGGGTGTCAACGTCCCAAGAACAGAAGGCATAGTGAAAAAGAAAGGGGAAAAACACGGTTCAATGTCTTAAACATCCTGGCAAAAACCTAACATGTTTAAGAGTATAGTGTCTCACCTTGCAGAACAGATGTTGTGCTTTTAAACCACTCTTCAGTGAAAACAATTCCTCTCCAGGAAACCACAAACTCTTTCCAAACCCCCGGCAGAGGGGTTCTCCAGAGGGCTGCTATTCCTCTCCTCCGGTGGCTATAGGTTTGCCTGGTAATAGATAGCAACCTAGGAGCCAGTGGTGGTGGACCTCAAATCAGCGAAGCTTGACCAAATCACCAAAAGCTCTACTTTGGAAGAGGGAGGCTTCCCTACCCTAGCGCCCGCGGCCAGAAACGGAAACCACTAGCCGCGCTCAAGTGAGTGGAGTGATGAAATCAAGGCTACGGGGGCGGGGGATGGGGGGGAGAGGAAGCGCTCACCGACCCAACTGGTGACAAGCTGCTGAGCCCGGCTGGGAAGCCCAACAGTGGTCCCGGGTGGGAGGGGGGAACCGGAGAAGATGCGGACGCCGCATCTTTAGGTTTGAACCCGGCAAAGAGGAAGAGGAGGCTCGTGAGCGGGGAAGTGCGGCTCGGATTTCGGAGGGTTCCCCGCCCGTGGGCTCCGGGGAGCGGGTGGCCGCCGCAGCCGCGGGGCTGGCCGGCGGCGTGCGGGCTGCGGAGGAGTTGAGAGGGCGCGTGCCCGGCCGCCCTCCCGCCCGGCCCGCCCGGCCCGCCCGGCCCGCCGCTCACCTGGAGCGCTCAGGTAGGAGCGGGGCGGGGCGGGGCGGGGCGGAGCGGGGCGGGGCGCGGGGCTGGCGCGCAGGCGCGGGATCGGGCCTCGCCCCAGCCGACGTCGCCGGCGGGAGCTCACCTGGGAGACTGGCCGTGGAAGAGGATCGGCGGCCTCGCTCGGCAGCGCGGGAGGCCCGGCGGGGAGGCAGGAAGCGGCGGCGGCGGCGGCGGCGGCGGAGGAGGAGGGAGTTGAAACGTTAGCCACAGCCACCCCGGGTCGCCGGCGCCGCCACCTGCACTTGGCTCTGGGCCGGCGGGCAGGGGCAGTCCCCATCCGGCCCCCGGCCGACCGCCTCTTCCCGCCGCCTGCCCTGCCCACCTGCCAGGTAAGCCGGCGTCCGGCCGGGCGGGCCCCCGTGGTCCGGGCGAGGGACGGGGATAGGATGCGCTACGGCCCCGGAGCTGCCAGCGGCCAGTTGGACGCGGTCTCGAGAGCGGGTTTCAGTTGCCCACCTCGGGAGAGGCCGGCGGGGACACGGTTCACGCCTGTCGCCTGTGCCCCACGGCAGCACCCCCGGGGCAAGGCTTTAGCCGAAGAGCTCCACCCGGGCAGAAAGTTCCCCTGGTCCCCAGGCTGGTCCCCGGGAGGGCGGGTCTCCGGCAGAGGCGCTGCGCGAGGCTCGCCAACTTGGGCTAGCAGGTTGCCTGCCCACTCCCGGGCACTGAGTGGGCTAAACCCGCGACGGGGAGGGATGTGACTGTGCCGGGCAACTTTCCCACGCCAACCCCAGACAGTCCTAGAGTAGAAACTGGGCAGCCACAGCCGTCTCGAAGCTTTCCGACTGGTTTGGAAGGCGCCCGGTGGTCGGGAAGCGGGCATCCCGCGCTCTGCACTTTTTCCGGGTGCACTCCCGGAGCCAGAGCTGCGCCTACTTTCCGGTTGAAGGTGGCAGAGTCCAGGTCTTCGTGGCAGGAGGAAATAGAGCTGTGGTTCACCAGCTGCACACCCTCCTCTTAGAGGACCTGTTGACTTAAGGACCAGTGTATCTCGGATCTGGTGTGCTGTGGCATATGACTCAAAGGTTAAAAAAAAAAAAAAAAAAAAAAAAAACTTTGTTTCAGCATCCTGCCACGTCTGAACCTGGGAGTGCCAAGCCCAAATTCCTGTCTACCTAATTAGGATTTGCAGAAGCCTAAGAATTAAGGTTGAAACTACTCTTACCATAGACTTAATTCCTTCCCTCTGTTTTGGGAACTCCATCAAGTTACCCCCTCCCTCTCTCTCTTTTTTTTTTTTTTAAGAAAATGTTACTAAGTTATGACTTGCTATTGAAGTTACACAATATAACGAACTTCAGAACTTAAACTCCTTTTGTAGAAATTCAGAAGTTACAACATTTGAATTTGAGAGTTTCTGGTTGTGAGAAAATCTGTACTTTTATCATCTAACGTTGAGTTTGTTGCTTAGAGACATATGAGTTCAAAGCCGCACCCTATAATTATTTCTTTTTAACCTTTAACATTAACTGAAACCTAACATACATACATCCTGGCTGAAACAGTCTGGGCAGTGTATTCCTACCGAACATTTTTTAATACACTGTCTTTTTTTTTTTTTTTTTTTTTTAAATACTTTATTTTTTTTTCTTCAAGTTACATCTCAGTAACAAACCCCTCCCTATTCCCCCTTCCCAACCCGCCCTTCCACCCTCTTCCCTCCAGAGGTTTCCCCTTTCAGTCCAACAGCTGGTTCCTTCTCTTATAATAGTAAGTATTATACAAAACAATAGATATAATTATGCCACATTTATGAGATTAAATTGGCCCAGTATACCTTCCCAATGTTCAGTTTATACTTATTTGGCCCCTGACTTTAACATTCTACTATCTACCCAACTCCATGAGTTTAAAGGTCTATATGTGACTCAACATTCATACTATCTTTCAACACACTTTTAAGAGTATCTTCTTAGATCTATAACACCCTCTTGATTCCTAAACAGTTCAAAATTTAACTATAAGATTCTATCTGTCTATTCTTCAACCACCTCAGAGACCTGAGAGGGATAAATATATTTGCTTATATAGGAAGTGCAGAGCCTGCAGCTTCCAAAACTAAGAAAGAACATACCAGTAACTGCCTGGACAGTTCCCATTTTCTCTCCATACATTCCAGCATCAATCTTCAGCCTTTGGGTCTAGTCATAGCACAGGAAGGTCCAAGAAGAAGGGGCAGATTATTGAATATGCCCTTATACCTTTGTATATTGATACAAAATTAGTAGGTTATTTGGCTAAAGTGGTATTGACCATTGTTTATTGTGCAAAAATAAGATTGTATTGGATTACATAGGTATTGATCTTTGTATATTGATACAAAATTAAGATTATAGTTGGCCACAATGGTATTGACCCTTGCATATGGACGCAATATTAAGATTATATTGGGCTACATAGGCATTGATCTTGGTATATTGATACATAATTAAGAGTATATTTAACCACAATTGAATAGATCTTTGTATATTGATACAAATTTAAAGATAATGCTTCCCAATGGTATCATACCTAGAGATACTTAAAAATAAAATGTGAAGCTCTGACCACTTGATACCAACCGTCTAAAACGGTCTAGGATAGTTAATACACTGTCTTAACCAACATTTCTTTCATAGAAGATTTAAATGATAAATAGTAATTCTATTTCCCATGTATGTTTAGTACTGCCTTTACTGAGTTTTTAAAATATATATTTAGATTGTACATTTAACTTAAAATGCTTTAGGCTGTGCATATTTTTTTTCTAAGAGGTGCCATTAAAATCTAAACACAACAGCACATAATTGTTAATTCAACCAAGGCTTTTTAAGAGCCTCGCCTACCTTCTTAGTCTGCATACTGAGAAATTAATGTGCTAAGTACTGTTTGAACAATGAGTAATTATTGACCAATAAACTTTGGATGTTAGTTTTCACTGGCTGTTCGGCAGGTATAATGAGACCATCTTGACTCTAACCTTTAGGGAAACAAAACATGTTCTTGTTAATTGTGATGACAAAGGGGCATTAGTTTCTCTGTGTAAAGGATTGGGGTCGGAAATGTTTTCCTACACTAAGGTAATGAAGCCTTAAGAACATTAGAATATCTTCTAGCGATAGTATTCTTGGACTCCCCTTCCTGCCTTGATCATCCCATTGAATAGCAGAAGCCCAGAAGGGTGTTTCTAAGTGCATGTAGTTCACACTGCAAGTGCTAGAGATAACATTATTGTGGTGGGTTGACAGGGCTGGGTATCATCATCTCTCACCACTCATCTTCTTTCCCTTCATGTAGTTTGTAAGGACTTTCTAATTATAGGAGAGTCATTGTTCCCTGTCCACCTCTCATTCACTCTGATTTCCACCTTGCCCTGTGGAGACTCAGGGAGCCGAATCATTCTTTCCCCTGACTGGGAATTTCACGTGTATATTGACGTTGTCATATGACTGAGATTTTTAATCCTTTTTTGGTATTTCAGAGACAGTTATTTTTTGAGCCAGTTTGGACGACATTAGTCGGTTCTGATCTTTTATTATATTGGCTTAAGCCATATTTTGTAAGGCATAGACCCAATGTCTTCCATCCACTTGCAATAATCTAGACGTTTGGTTTCAAGCACACTTCCTTAATACCAGTGCTGTGAAAACATTTCTTAAACCCACAATCCTCTAATTTGAAATATTCTGTTTCAATTCAGTTCATGCTGGTGAGGGTGTATGTACATAATGAAAGGAGTTCCATAAAATAATACCTAACCTTAGGACACGGATGCTCTTTTGTTTAATTTGCCTTAATATGCTAGATTGATTTCATGTCAGTTAATGGCTTGAACCTGTAATGCTAAAATGGTGCTGTCCTGTGAATGTACATGGTTTTAAAGCTCATCCTTCTAAAAGCTTACTGTTAAACACACACACACACAAACAAATAAAAATTTCATAAAATTAAATTGTACTCCTACTTAAGTATTTGATGGAGTCTCTAGAATATTAACACTAGATTAATATCTTAGACATCAGGTGCTACACAAAATCTCATTGTGTATTATTATACTTTAAGTGAATTCTCATGCTGTCATTATATCGTTCTCCTCCCACCCCACCCCCAGTGCTAATTTTATTCTAAGTTTTATGGATGAGTTATAGTTCTGTTGGGTATTATGAAAAAATTTTACTAGGAAATGCATATATATATTCTGATGTATATATTTAAATATATTATGTATATATTCTGTTACTATTTTAACCTTTATTATGAAGCAGGTATAAGAGATGAGTTACAGGAATCACTTCTCTCCTCCAGAAAATGCTAGATTCAGGAATTAGATTGAAGTACTGATTTATAGCTGGACAGATAAGAGTGTGAGCTGCTCCTCCAGAAAACTCTCAGATCCTAGCACCCGCATAGTTACCTACAACAAACTGTTACACCAGCTCCAGGGGATCTCACGCCCTCCCCTGGCCTCTGTGAGCACTGCACAGGTATGGTACACACGTACACGCAGGCAAAACAACTATACACGTAAAATATGAACAAATATATTGAAGTGAACCAATAAGTTAGACTAAGACCAGGAGTATTGGTATATACCTTTAGCCCAAGAACTTGGGAGGCAGAGGCAGATATATTTGAGGCTAATCTAGTCTACATAGTGAGTTCCAGGTCAGCCAGAGCTAAGTAGCTGAGACCATATATTAAAAAAAAAAAATCCCTAAATGATTTGTAGGAATATATTCTTGGAAAGACTAATTGGGGACAACTAACATTTTCAAAGATACTTTTGACTTTAACCCATTTTCACATTCTTGGTGGAAGGAACTTTTTTCCTGAAAATATTGCTGTATTTTCTCTTTTGAAAATGGTTAATACCAAAATCATCTAGATATATTCAGTTCTCTTATCCACAACATATAGTAATATATGTGAAATAAACAGATCACTTATTAGTCTAAAAGTTCATCAAGAAGAAATGTTTTTCTGTTACCTATTCAATTATGCATCTCGTTAATACAGGATGATTAGTAGTATACAATCTGGGTAATTTAAACATACTTAATGTAGTGTCAATAACAACATTGAATTTAAATCAGTTCCAGCAATGGCAGGAAACCAAAGTACATTAATTTAGGGTAAAACACAAGCAATTAAGATTTAGAATTCTGGGACATTAGTAGCTATTGACAACTATACAAAACCTTCCTGAATCATTCTCTGAATTGGACTTATAATTCTGTAACCTTTTCTCTGTACTCCTTTGAATTTCAAACTAAACAAACTATTTTGCTTATCTATATGATTGTCTACTGGGCCTCTTTAACTTACCATAATAACTGGAGATTACACATGTATAAACCAGGACCTTCATCACTGCACAGGGGGAAAAAGTTTCACTTCCTGTAGTCTAACTATAGATGTTATAAATGTTACCATGTCTTACCCACAAAAGTTGTGTGATGCATTTGTAAGCAAAACTTGAGCTCATTTGGAGTAAAATGTAAGTGAGCTGTCAGGGAACTGCCGTCTGTACCACTGGTAGAATATATCTTGCTATAGAAATAGCGTTGACTTTTACATAATACTGCCCTAGGTCTCCATTGAATTAGGGATATGAACTATGTCACTATTCTAATGTCAAAAAACCTCTGAAATTTGAAACATATCTGGCTCAAGAGATTTGGGAGGAACAGACTATGGATATAGTACTATCTGGATATCAGGCCACATATACAGAATTTCTTTTTAACCTTGATTTATCAGCTTCCACAATAGCTACTGTCTGAGTATTTGTGTAGCTTCCAAAATACATATGTAGAAATCTAATTCCATGTGTGTTGGGATTAAGAAATGACAGCTGGTGGTGCACACATTTAGTCCTAGTGTCCTGGGAGCAGAGACAGGCAGGTCTCTGAGGTAAAGAGCAGACTGGTTTGCATAGCAAACTACAGGCTAGCCAAGGCTTCATAGTTTAGACTATCTCAGGAGAGAGAGAGAGAGAGAGAGAGAGAGAGAGAGAGAGAGAGAGAGAGCACCTTGGGAAGGTGATTGGGTCATGAGGGCTCTGCCTTCTTTGGGGCTAGGACAGTAGGAGAATTGGTAACGTTTTGTAGTTTAACTATGTGTGATGTACATACAAGTGTGTTCTTTATGGGAACTGGCCCTCTCTGTGCATTGGATCTGCTAGTACCTCAGCCTTGAAATTCCCAGACTCCAGAATGTGGGCAGTTAATTTTTGTTTTCAAAGTAGCCTGAGCAGAGTACTTTATTATGGTCACTTCCAACAGACAAACACACCGACCATCAGCCTGCTCACTCAATCTGCTTCACATTTTACTGTTTTCCCCATCATTACAAATCCCTCTCTCACCTCTCCCCTCTATCAGAGCGTTAACAACTCTTGTCTATGGTACCATATTTACTTGCCGTCTGACTTCCTAATTTGTTCTCCGGTCATCCTCAAAGCTATCCTTGGTAGAACTCCTGAGGCAATGATTAAAAACAAACAAAAAAAAACAAAGTGGAGCTACTTTCTCCTTTGAGTAGAGCCCATCAAAAGTTTTCTCTAGCATACGGGTGTTACCAGATTGGATCTTTTTCTTGTGTTTGCTTCTGTACATGCACAAACATGCACAGATACCCCTTGGATGGTTTGCAAAGCATGCAACAATTTTATGCAAGCCCAGGTTTGGAGTATGAGGCAATGAAGTCATGCATCTGGGAGGGCAACTCAGTGGTAGAGCACCACTTGTGTCTCATGCTGGAGGTCCTGTGTTCGATCCCCAGCACCAGTTTAAAGAAAAAGTTGTCACAGGGTAGGGGAAAACATTAGAAAAAAACCAACAACATGGGGGAAGCATCTCATTGAACTTGCCTGTTTTAACTTAGACTGCTGTGAGGCCCATCTCATACCTTTGAATTCTGTTATTTGGGGACTTCTGTTTTCACGTAAGTTTCAATTTTCAGAAGTGAAAAGTTAACTTTGTTGTTGAAAGACCATGTTTTTCTTTTGTTTGTAAGTACTTCTCAACAGAAGACAATACTCCTGGTGAGAAGCTACTGGTTTTACTGGAGTATAGTATAGTTAGACTAAGCTACAAGTGTGGGGCGGGGTCAGGAAATAAAGAAAAAGAGTACTTGATATTAACTATTTTCCTTTAAAATTTCTTACTCGTCCATGAACAAACCCTCTGTACTTTACCTCTTAAACAAATGTCTCCCAAATCTATTCATTTCTCTACAGGCCCATGAAGACTGTCATCTCTCTCCTGGACTTTTGTGATGGCCAGCCTTTCTCAACTGTTTCTTATTTCTTTCTGGTTTGTTCTTCACACTGCATCCAGAGTGCAACTTTTCAAAATACTTGGCCACAGTGACCCCTTCTCAAAGCCCCTCCGCACCCTTAGGGTAAGACAAACCTCTTAATGTGGCATGACTCAGCTGCTGCCACCCCACCCCGTCTTGCCTGAGCTCTGGCAACCTCTTTTACTGCCAGGTTCTTCTTGCCGCTAGGTCATTGACAAGTGACATTCTCTCTGCTGGTAATAAGCGCCTCCCTACCTTTGGGCCTGTCAGCTAATACTCAACCTTCAAGTTCCAGTCTGCACTCCTTCGTTCTTACCTCTAACCATAACAGGAATCAGTCAGCAATCTCTCTATCCCCCTCACTTCTGACAATGCACTAAGCTTTAGCCTCCTAAAGAAATAATGAGCTACTTGGTACTCAGGTATGTGCCAGCCTTTAAAATGAATTTCCTCCCACAAGAGGGAGGCTAACGTTAATATTTACCCCACATTTAAACCATGTCTTTGGTTACTAATAGCTATTATATTTCTATCATGTCACAGTTCATATTTATTACCATAGTAATTACTGAACCTTATTTACTATTACTTTTTTGCCAGACATATTTTTAACAATTTGCATGTAACATTAAATTTTCACAGCAACCTGTGAAGTATATACTATTTTTTCTGTTTTTTTAGAGAAAAAAAATGAGTGGCTAGTTCATTTACTTCCATCTAGAAGGTTCTTAAAATCTCAGAACTAAGACACAGAGACATGAAAGTCTGATTATACATCAGTGCGTCCATCTACCTTATTTGTAAATAAAATTAGATGTCAGTACTACACAAGTCACAACTGTAACAACAAATCTCCAGTCACTTGTCCACCCTGTCTTTAGATGCCTCTAACAGTATTCACCTTTGCAATAATATGTTTAGAGTGTTCTTTCTAATGTCAGTATTTGGCATTGTCTGCTGACTTCTCATTACAGCAGATAAATATTTATCTCTTTCACTCACACATACACATCTACTATTCCTTCCTCAACAAGAAGTCTCATTCTTTGTCTGCATTTTAATATTTATTATGATTATGTAGATATTGTCCACAACATATCCAAATGAACCTACTGAGATTGGTGTGTGTGTGTGTGTGTGTGTGTGTGTGTGTGTGTGTGTGTGTGTG
>CAJQZJ010033126.1:2948161-3018309 GCA_907164525.1 Lophiomys imhausi | reverse complement strand
ACCACCTATCTATCTCTGTATATTTAGATAAAATGTTGCTTGTCATTTAGCAATTTGATTTCTGATTAACTTATAAAACATCTGTGATAAACTTTGCTAGTACCTACCAGAATGACATGTTTGAATGACTATTAATTTGCATTTCTTAATTATCCTAAACAGTTTGTGACAGTTGTTATCAAAAGACCAAGACTTCACATTGCAGTTTTAAGCTTTACATAGGTACAATACCTTAAAAAGAGTTAACCTTAATTTTGTATCAGTATCTAAAGATCAACACCAATGTAGCCAAATATAATCTTAATTTTGTATCAATATACAAAGATCAGTACCAATGTAGCCAAGTTGGTAATGCAAGTTAGAGTGGAAACTGAGTTAGATATAAAACTTTAAACTCATTAAGATAGACAGATAATAAAATATTAATATCAGTTGCCAAAAATGTATGGACTGGACATTGGGAATGCATGTTATACCTTATAATTTTCATAATTGTGGCCTAATTATTAATTTTTGGTATTGTATTTAGTCTTATAAGAAAAAGAGCCTTTTATTGGACTAAAAGGGGGGTTGTTGGGGGAAAAAGATACACCTTAAATTTAAAAAGAAAGCAGATAAGATGGTGAGGAGGAAGAGGGTAGGAGGGTGGCAATGGAGGGGACTATGATTGAGATGTAACTTGAAGAAATAAATAAATGTTAAAAGAAAAGCTCCTGGAGCTGTTGACTATATCTGTTAAGTCTGTTGCTGTACCCATCTGGCTTCCATTCTTCTCTTACCAAATGCTATTGACTAATTCTTTTGCTGGAGCCTTAATATTCCTCTCTACCCTTCTAATGCTTCTATTAACTATCACTTTTACTAGTTGATTTTTCTAATACATAAGAATTACGATCCTCCCTTAAAATAATGAGCCTTAAAATAATAAGAAGAAAGGGGTGAATTCCAGGTTCCCTAGAAGATGTCCAGGCTTTTTGTGAACTGTTCTCTACCTGGTGACCCTGGATCATCTCCTGCCATTTGCAATTTGGGCTCCACTTCTGCTTCTGTACTTGAGTCCGGCTATGGCCTTTCCTCCTTCTAAGATGTCTAATACACTGTTTTACCTCTCATCCCTGTTTTGTCAATCTACCTCCCAAGACTCTGTTCATCCAGGTCAGTCATTCCTAGGCACTTTCCCCTAAGATTTCTGTAGGCCATCTTGCCTTCTTAGTCTCCTCATATTACATATGACCCTGCTTCACTCATTGGCTTGCCCTATATCACCTTGACCCCTTCAGCCTCTGTTTCCTGGCAAAGGTTATGTTGAATGTTGTGGCCAAACCTAAAATAATATTTGACTCATAGAAAATTATATAACTACATGAAGTTTTTAAGGAAACGTGAAAACCTAACAGGTCACTTTATTCTAACATGAAGCTCCTAAAGCTAGAAATGCCCAGAATTATTGCAATCTCACTTTTTTTGGTTTTGTTTTGGTGTTTTCTCTGTGTATCCCTGGCTGTCTGAGACTCCCTCTGTAGACCAACCTGGCCTCGAACTCACTGAGATCTACCTGCTTCTGCCTCCTGAGTGCTGGGATTAAAGATGTGCACCACCTCGCTTGGCTGGAATCTCACTTTTGTGGGTAATAGACATTAAAATTGAGGCATATTTTGGTGCCAAAGTTAACTGGTTTATCTTATTTTAAGTTTTATGATAACTTTGGAACAAATGTAGTGTCCAGTTAGTTTTCACCGTTACAAATGACATTTTCTTTGAATGTTTTGTAGACTAGGGGACAGCAGGCAGTTTTCCTTTCCTCACTACTACTAATAATTTCACTATCATGGTGCATGGCATGGAGTCATACACTGAGCCTTTTTACATTACATATTTTAAAACATAATAAAGAAAATCAACTTCCAGCCTGATTCAGACTGTCATCTACTCACATCGGTCACATTAGAATCTAATGAACACTGTATTCTCTTCTTATGCTCAATTGCTAACATCCCTTCATCAAGCCAACTTCTGCCTTTTAAACCCTGGAGAGCCAGAGACACCCCAAATTAAAGCTAATATACATTTCTTGTTGTGCATTTAGACTTTTTATTTCTGTGAGCTATTGAAATAGCTGCTGAAAACAATGACTTAAATACACTTGCTTATCTTACTGAACGATTCCCCCAAGCCTCACAGTACTGTCATGTATGCATATCTGCTAAAGCTACTTGAGTTTGCTTAGCTGGAGTGGTGATGCCTCATGGATTGAAACTCAGCACAGGAAGAGAAGGTCACTGTTGAGGATGTATGACGGTGCGGGCTAGCATAATTTAACTTTCCTATGAACCTGGCCTGTATATAATCCACTTGCTGAGGTACTCTCCTTACAAGTTAAGATATTCTTTTTTTAAAAACCTGAAAATATATTTGTAATACAGTATTGTGTGTGTGTATTTAGTTATTGACAGAGTTAACAAAATGTGTAGTTTCTTTCTACCATCCCAGTAGATCATAATCAATGACCGTAACTATTTTCTTCTTAAAGTATAATTTTCTTGAGGCTAAGATGTCTATGTATTCTTTAAGACATAAGAGCACATGGCAGCTCGTGTTCAGTTGTTGGTTGAAGTAATGAATTGTACCCTGACTGTAGGAAAGAGTCACTACTAATACCTTCTATCATCTCTCTTTATAGGTGTTACCGTTTAAAGAAACCTTTTTACCGGCAAATCTATGATAAAAAGTATAAGTAAAAAAGGAAAACATAACTGTTATCTGCCAAGTAACAAGCATTTAATGTCAGAATGGCTCACCTAAAACGACTAATAAAATTGCACATTAAAAGACATTATCATAAAAAGTTCTGGAAGCTTGGTGTGGTCATCATTTTTTTTTTTAGTAGTTTTGATTTTAATGCAAAGAGAAGTAAGTGTTCAATATTCCAAGGAGGAATCAAAGATGGAGAGGAACTTAAAAAACAAAAACAAAGTGTTCGACTTTATGCTCGAAGCTGTAAACAATCTTAAAGATGCAATGCCAAAGATGCAAATAGGAGCTCCCATCAAGCAGAGCATTGCCGTCCCCGAGAGACCCTGTTTGCAAGGGTACTATACAGCAGCAGAACTGAAACCTGTTCTCGACCGGCCACCTCAGGATTCTAATGCGCCTGGGGCTTCTGGCAAGCCTTTTAAGCCCAGCCACCTTAGCTCAGAGGAGCAGAAGGAGAAAGAGCGCGGGGAGGCGAAGCACTGCTTCAATGCCTTCGCAAGTGACAGGATTTCTTTGCACCGTGATCTTGGACCTGACACCCGACCGCCTGAGTATGTTGAAGAATATTCACTTACCATTTGTCAGCAGGGTTTGCAAAGAAGAGACATTGATCCAGCTCATTCTTTTTTTTTTTTTTTTTAAGATGTATTTATTATGTATACAGTGTTCTGTCTGCAGGTATATCTGCAGGTCAGAAGAGGGCACCAGATTTCATTATGGATGGTTGTGAGCCACCATGTGGTTGCTGGGAATTGAACTCATGACCTCTGGAAGAGCAGCCAGTGCTCTTAACCCCTGAGCCATCTCTCCAGCAATCCAGCTCATTCTTTAGGCACTCTGAAGGAGAATATCAGCCAGTGTGGTTCATTTGTTGCTTCCTTTATTTTTGTTTATAATTACTGAGGTGGAGTATCCATAGATCTTACTGGTTTGGCAATGAAGAAATGAAGTGTACCTCGTGAATTAGAAAACTGAATTCTAGGTGTGATATGTACTAGGGAAATTCCTTCTTTTCCCCTCAAATGGCATAATTTCCTCATCTACTTAGGAACATTTGGACAGTTTTTTTTTAAATAGAAAATGTAGGAGATGAAGTGTTTTCATTTCTCTGATTTGCTGTGGAATAGAATTTTTTTTAATAAGCCAAGATTTTGACACTATTAGGTAGTTTATTGGTTTCTAAAGCAGGTTACACACTTTGTGAATACTCTCTTTACCATATCTCAGAATGCCCTGTGTTTTGTACACTTTCTTTTAAGAGTGGATGTTGTTACAGCTAACCTCCACTTGCTCAGAAGCTT
The DNA here is from genome assembly GCA_907164525.1 of Lophiomys imhausi. Taxonomy (NCBI): domain Eukaryota; kingdom Metazoa; phylum Chordata; class Mammalia; order Rodentia; family Muridae; genus Lophiomys; species Lophiomys imhausi. Next base: position 3,014,254 of record CAJQZJ010033126.1, on the reverse strand, counting down.
TGTGGATGCTTTCTCCTGTCTATAGAATTACCCCCCACCCCCGAGACTACCAGGAGGCAAATATTCCTTATTATTAAGTGGTGTCACATACATACTTGTCTCAACTGTAGAGAATTTTTCTCTGTGCCTTTAATTAAACATTTTGCCACCCATAGGGTGACGTTCAAATACATATTTCAATTGGAAAAGGTGAGATGAATACTAGCACTCATGAGCCATCCATAATTTTTGAGATCACAAGACAGGCAAACAGTAAGCAACTGGTGTCTACTGTATATTTTGTTTCCTGGTTGTAACAGCTTACATTTGTCATTGAATCAAAATACAGACTTTTGAAGATGGGTTTATTGTTTTTCTCAGATTTTACCAGATTTGTCCTTGTGCTCTTCTGCTCCTGAGTACAAACATCCCTGCCTGTTGAAGTTGCAGATGCTCATTTATGTAGTAACTCTATCCTATCTGGTGTGGTTCATGACAAGCTGCCCATCTCTTCCAAGTAAATGTGCTCTATAGAATATCTTGGTGTTACACAGGTCCTCCCTTGTATCAGTAGATTCAGATGCAGTATTACGTTTTGCTAATTCTGAGAGAATTCATGACTGGAAAGCAATTCACATAAAAACTAATTAAGCACAATTTTTATTCATTGAGATCCAGTTACTATCAGCTGAAGATGAGCATTTTAACTCTAGCATTAGCAAGCTTCAGTAGCATTCAATAATTTAATTAGTGAGGAAGGGAAAATCAGCTGACTGCATTGACAGTAGTTATTTTAGGGGAGTTGGAGATCTGCTTCTCCACTACTTCCTGGAGAGCATTTTTTTTTTGGGGGGTGCTAAAGGCCAGTTGTTTCTTACTTTGAATGTAATCAGTATCAACATAGTCCCATTTTCTGAAAAACCCACTAACATTTTTTGGAGGCTCATCAGTCATGTGGGTCTTGTTTCTCCTAAAGTCAACTGATGAACTGATTGATAATTTAAGCAGTTTCTAAATGCTGAATTTTATAAATTGTCTTATAATTTAGTAATATAGAGTCTCTGTGGCAGGTTATTTGATTGCACTATTTTAAATGATATGGATTGTATTTTAGTATAAATTTGCTATGTACATTATTTCAAAATGATTGCATTTTATAAGCTCATACTGAGAAATCTTATTGCTTGCATTAATGATATAACCAACATTTTGCTGTGATCCTCTTGCTATCATTTTACTAACTCATATTAATAGTTAACTTGTTAGGCAAATAAATCCTAGCTTACTTAAATAGAGGGAAATTCTTGCACAGTTAAATTGATAACATTTTACTAGTGATGTATTTGTGTGTGTATGCAATTTTTATATTGCATCTTTAATATTATATAACTCTTAATTAACAATAGCAAATAAAAGTATATAAAGACCCTTAATCCCAAAATTCTCTGCCCTCCCTATAACATAAGCAAATACCATGCCATGGAGTTTTTCCAGAAACCTTACTTAGTGTTTATGTTGGTTTTATAAACTATGATGTATTAAAGTATGAACTTACTGTATTTAGTAATTTATTTCCCTGTCATTATGGTAAAGTGTATATATGTGTTTGAGTTTTATTTTTTTCTCAGCAGTATATCCGACATTCAGTTTACAAGAAGTAACTGACTGTAGTTCTGCGTGGCAGTCTACTGCCAATAGTGTGTTTTTATTGCCCTCCTCTTTGCAGACCTGTCCTCTTTACAGATTCTTCTGGTCTAATTCCTTCCCTCTTCCATAAACTTCCCACCCTACTGACCTGCTTTTGGTAAAGACTCCCAAACACATTGCTATCAAGATATGGTGATAAAGGCTTTTCATGAGAGAACTTGATTTGTTTGGAGGCCCAACTGCCACACTAGAGATGGCATGTTGGCTACTCAAAGCCATTGAAGTTTGTTGGGTCTTACCTCTATGAGTAAATGATTTATTTCCTTACCTTTGCATTTGAGCAGAAATGCTTGATTGTTCGTGAACTGTTTTATAGGGTGGGAGAATGATATAGTCTGCTGCCCAAAATGATACGGCCATGTAACCACATTTGTGTTACCTTATAGACACCTTTGCCTTGTCAGCTTATCTTCTGCATGGAGCACACATGGTTAATTTCAGTCCCTAGTGTTATAAAGTCCTCACTCTTTCCTCTCCTCAACTCCAAAGGCCGGTGATTGTGAGCAGCTTGGCATCTCCAGGGCTGGAGGCTGTGCTGCCCTCTTGTCACTCCGCTGTCTTAATTATTTCATAAATGTTTGCTTTGAGGAAGAAAATGTTGCAGGAGTGAATTTGATAACAATCTGTACCTAGTGCTTTTAGGTAATTGGTGGTAACACTAAATTAGTCAATCAAGACCACTTAGGAGTCCTTTCCTTGTATACATCAAGGTAACAGTTGGTTATATGCACAATTCATTCATTTTTAATGACAGGGTCTCACTGTATATCCTTGACTGGCCTAGAATTTGGTCAGTAGACAGCCTGGCTCACATTCACAGAGATTCATCTGCCCCTGCCTCCCAAGCGCTGGTATTGAAGGCATGTACCATTATGACTGGGGCAACATAAACCTTTTTAACACGAATATAAAGGTATTTAAGTTTCTCAATGTATCCTGTTAAAAGACAGCTTAAAACTGATGTCAAAATTAAACAGCAAAGTACATTATCAGAGAGAGTTCCTCAGTACAGATGGGCGAACAGTACTAGCCATTTGATAAGAACCTAGGTTTTATGGCGAGCTTATTTCCCACTTTCAGCTCATATATAAAGAAAATTGATTAAATACCTTGAGAAATACTCAGGAAAAACACATCCTATACGTTCAGACACATCTAACCTAAAATAATTTCTACAAAATTGAGTATATCATTAATGAAGTTAGACAGTTTAAATAAAAAATAAGAAAAATGTGTGGCTTAGGCAAGAAAACAAAATATTTTGGTTTTTGTTGAACAGTAGTTAGAGATTTTGATTTTTGCATGTTGTTTCATTTATAGGCTTTATTTATTTCTAAAATCAGACTGTTTAGAAAACTCCACTCTTCGTCGAATCAGGAGACATGATTAGGATCACTGAGTTGCATGTAGAGCTTTGCTTTGCCCTAGTTATATTTATATACCACTAAGATAATTTCATATAGGAAGAAACCCAGTTGCTGTTACTTGGGGGTTAAAATGATTAAATGCTGATAATTTTAACAATGGTGTAGAAATGATGTAACTGGTGAAATAAATCAGTGAAAGTCATAATTATTCTCCTACTTCTCTGGCTTTTTCTAGATGTATTGAGCAAAAATTTAAGCGCTGCCCACCCCTGCCTACCACCAGTGTCATAATAGTCTTCCATAATGAAGCGTGGTCCACGCTGCTCAGAACTGTCCACAGTGTGCTCTATTCTTCACCTGCAATACTGCTGAAGGAAATCATTTTGGTGGATGATGCTAGTGTAGATGGTAAGAAAGCATATGCTTATCGATAAATCCATGTGGTCATGTCCACAGCCTGCCTGGTTCATAGTGTGCACCCTGTGTGCCGTCTCAGAACCTGAAGGGGTTGGATGGCGTGTCATGAGTGATGAAGTTTGACTTTTTGGATGCCATATCTAACTATTTTGGGGCATGAGACTTTCTGACCACCATTATTCATAACTGTGGTTCTGGATGTGTGGCTTTTACTCTAGAGCACAGTGGCTAAGAACCCAGATGTGAGCACAAAGTAAGGGTGTTTGGGCTGGAACCCCAGCTCTGGTCCTACCTAGCTGTGTGAACTTGTTAAGTTAAATACTCTTCAGCCTCAGTTTCTTTATTAATAAAATGGAGGTAATATAATGTTATGTCAAATTTAAATGATGTCATTAAATTATAAACCACTGAAAAGGAACACTGCAGTGTGTTTAATATTTTATTGATTGTATGATTTAGAATGGGGGCATAACTAGGTTGTTTTTAAATATGAAGGAATTCATGTAAGTACCATAATGAATAGGTGATGTTCATAATAAGTACCTGGTGCTACAGTGTCACTCCATTCTGTTTGGGCATTTTCCCCCATTGTGGTGCTGAGTATCTAATACAGGCCTCATTCAGGCAGGCAACCACTAAACCACTGAGGTATGTCCCCAGACCTGGCCCTTAAGAAAATGTTTTAAAAATTAGCCATGTTCTTTAAATGATTGTTTCTACTTAAAATTGTAAGTCAGATACTATGTTAGATTTATTGAATTGGAATCAAAAGCCTAACAACTATTCTAATTTCTAATTTTTCAAAATTGCAGTTCTTTTAAGTATGAAATAATTTATTTCCGTGATTACAAAATTTACTCCTGAGCAAACACAGGTTTGGAGTTAGAGTCCTAAAGGCTTAATCCCAACTCTTACTTGTTTTTTTTTTTATTTGTAAAATGGGTACAGCATGTCCTCATCAAATCCAAAACATTGTTATGTACACCATCATTTTATATGCACAAGAAAAGAAAAAGACAAGTATCCATTAGATTACATTGCTTGTATCCCTGTTCCAGACATGGTAATAAGTGGACATAAAATAAAACTATTAAACTCATCACACCTACATACAATTCTGAGGCTTCCCATGACTTCCACTTAAACATTGTGAATAAAATGAGTTTGTATTCTCAATAGAGAGCAAATTTTGGACAGAAAAAAAAAGTTGCCCAATTCCAGAGGTTTTTGACGTGAGTGTGTTTGAGGAAGTTTTATAATTTATGTCTTCTGGAATCAAGTTAGACTGCCCATAAATTACATGTGATGTTGCATGCCTACAATGCCAGCTGATGTCTGGGGTGACAGCAAACAAACAAATAGGAAAAAGCAGAATGGGCTAAGAGAAGGAAGGGGTAATGGAGTTACACACCTTGTAGATCTTTGGATGTCTAATACCCTTTCCTATTGCCTTACCACTTAATTGTAACTAACTGGTATTTTGCGGCTTAACTCGACTTTGTGGTTCTTCCTGTCTTGTTGGACCGGAGCCAGTGGGTTTTAAGTCATGCTTGATTAAGATCTGAGTCCCCTATAAGTTTACCTGAAAAAAAGCCACTAACGTAGTCTTAGAAATGGCTTTTCCCCCTTTGATTTCCTGAATGTCTTTTCATAGATAGTTTTAATTTTTGTTTGACTGTTCCGAGTACTGAGACAGTAGGGGCATGGCAAATTTACTTCTAGTGGGCATTCAGTTGAAAACTGCATCTTTATTTAAAAACTCAAACCATCAAATTAAAGGACTCATTCATCTTCTTGTTTCAATCATACTTTTTGTTATCTTCCCTAATCACTTTCCAAATAACATTTTCATATAGCACTGCGATTAGCACTCCCTTTTTGCCTTCATAAAATTCTGTCCTGAGCTTGACATAATTTCCCAGTGGCTCAACGTGCCTTTCCCCCCAGCATCTTTCATGTCACATAGCAGTGAGTGTTGTCCAGGAGCTTGAGTTACTTGACTTATGTTGCCCTTTACCTCTAGCTAAGGGTAGAGAAAGGAGGACTGCCTAGCTAAAGGACCTTTTGTAATCATGAGAAGCGTATGACAATAAATCTGAGCTGGTTTCTTAACAAAATTTATGCTGGAATCCTAGTGTAATTTGTCTCACTGAATCCGTCTGAAACCATCCAGTGAGCACCTATGTGGGAAATATGGTCCTCTGCTGTAAGGAGCGTGTGAAAAAGCCAGGAGTGGTGGTGCGTGCCTGTGATCACAGCATTCAGAGGCTGAGGCAAGAGGCTCGGGAGCTCAGAGCTAGTCTAGGTTACACACCTGTATACACACACACACACACACACACACACATCTGTGAAGTAGAAACTAGTCCCTGATAGCAGTTTGTTTAGGAAAAGCAGGATGAAGATGTGGATATTCAGGTACCAATAAGAGAGTTAAATCCTAGTGACAGCAAAACCAAAGATAACATTTACATTTTCTTTTTTTTTAATTTAAGATTTTTTTATTTTACATTCTAATCCCAGTCCCTCTCCCTCCACTCTTCCCAGTCCTACCGTCCCACCCACTTCCCCCATAATCCCCTCCCCCATAGTACCAACCCACTCTGGCACATCAAGCCACATCAGGACTAAGTGCCTCCTGTTCCATTGACACAAGATAAGTCAGCTTTGCTAGGAACATGAGCTCCAGGTGGAGGCAACATCTTCTAAGTCTGGGACAGACCCAGTTCCAATTTTTAGGGCATCCACTTGAGGACCAAGCAGCCCATCAGCTTCATATGTGTAATAGGCCTAAGGCCAGTCCTGGCAAGCTCTTTGCATGGTGGTTCGGTCTCTGAGCAAAGAGAAACATTTTCAGAGTAGTGCCACCTGGTAGGCCCTGTGTTCTGTGGTGCAGTAGTGTCCCATCTCTTCTCTCAGTCACCTGTGCTGCTAGTTCTGCCATGCCCTCCCTATAGATGAAGGATCTAAAGTATAGAAAGTAAAATGACTTGTCTAGGGTCAAACAGTAAAAAGGAATGTTTTTCTAACCCAGGGTCTCTGGTTTGATGTAATTCTGTACTTCTCAAAAAGGAATGTGGGTTAGATAAAATAGAGGAAGCAGATAAGAACTTAAACACATTTCAGATTAAAAAAATGATTTCTCATTTTTTGAGTCTAGGTGTTTTACTTGCATGTCTGTTTGTACACCATATGCATGCAGTGCCTAGGAGGCCAGCAGAGGGTGTCAGATCCCCCTGAGAATGGACTTATATAGACAGTTGTGAGCCAGAATGTGGATGCTGGGAGTTGAACATGGGTTTTCTGGAAGAACAGCCAATTCTTTAAGCTTTGAACCAGCTCTCCAATGCCTTCCAAAAAGCGGGGTAGCAGGGGTGAGAAGGGTGGTATGGGAGGGATCTCTACTAACTCCAGTTAATGAGTCCAAGTGAGCACCTTTGAAATTTGTAAGCCCCTTAAAAGTATTTTATGATTTGTGCATGTTGACATTTTATAGTCTTGGATGTACTTAGGAGACTATCCCTGAGGTACCTACAAGGAGTTAAGATGCTAGGTCAGTAGTGGCAACAATGAGACAGTAGTGTTTAGATGTTGTTTTCCCTGGCTGTTCCTCCTATAGTCTTGTTGCCCTAATGAATACTTAAACTTTACATCAGCATCATTCCCCTTTGCATTGCTGAAGACACCTAAATCAGCCAACCTAAAGCCAAACTCTCCTGCACTTGCCATTGAAACATGATAGGAGCAAACATACACCCAAGGGCGTTACTTTCTTCATATCTCCCCATGCACTTGAGGCTGTGCTCTGTGCCTAACAAGGTCACTTAAACTGAATTAAAAACTAACAAGAATTCAAGAATTTAATGGCAAGCGAGATGTAATCCTGTAATCCCAGCAACCCTGTAAACTGAGACAGGAGGCTCGTACATTCTATTCTAGGCCAGCCTGGGCTATGTAGCGAAACCATGTCGGAAACAAACAATGAAACAAAGCAACCACCACAACAAAAATAACTTAACAGCCTAATGGCAAAAGAGCAGACTGAGAGTAAAAATATGAACAGCTTGTCATAGATTTGATTCTGTTTTCTTTCATCTGTTGCCTCAACTTTTGATTCTTACCTATCTAATCCAAAATCAGATGTTTAGGATCCTAAATTATGTCTGTTACTATATCTTTATCTGTTTTTAACTGCATGACTTGCATGCTCCTTTTTAGTTCTGTATGTTACTGGGAAAGAAATCAAGAGAAACCTAAACTGTTGTGCTGATAGTAGAAATTTCCCCAACCTACTACAACTCTGAATATCCCCTGCTTGCCTTTTTCTTGACATTTGGGCATTAAACTGTTTTGATCATTACCTAACAGCTAGTAAACCATAGTGATGGCCTGGAATTTCTTGTTACAGTTGGCAAATTTTAGTAACAATTAAAACATTGGTTGAATTTTTTTCAATTAAAATGTGTTTTTCTGACTCTAATACTACTCACTCAGTTCTCTCTGTAAGCTTCCTAAATTCCTGGGGTCAGCTCCATGTAGGCTTCTCACATGCCTGTGACATATTACATGTATTTGTATGAAGTGGACAGAATAAGTACAAGTTATAACATTAGGTAATACAGGAATTATAATTTGTATACATTGTCTCGTTTTCCTCAAAGAGTCAAAGGTAATGTAGTGTTTCTTTTTCTAGCAGAATGAGCAAATGTTGACATGAATTTAGATGGGTGGTGATTTCATTAGCTTTCAGGTGTTATATGTGAAAATACATTTCAATAAAAGTAAATTGTAATTTGTTTCTTCCTTACAGACTACTTGCATGAAAAACTAGAGGAATATATAAAACAATTTTCTATCGTCAAAATAGTCAGACAACAAGAAAGAAAAGGCCTCATCACGGCTCGGTTGCTAGGGGCAGCAGTAGCAACTGCGGATACGCTCACATTTTTAGATGCTCACTGTAAGTGCACGCGTACGGATACTTTGTAACTGTCCCTCGGATCCCCCTCATTTGAAAGTTAATTTTCTTTAGATGTCTAATTTCTTTCTTCTGAATAGCATGTTTAACTGATGATAGCCATGACAGGCCACACAGCTAATAGCTCTACATAAGAAAGTCACATTCAGAGCTCTAGCCTACCCAGTGTTTACAGCACCCAGCTTTCCCTGTGGTGATTATTGCCTATGAACCCCCCGCCCCCCGCGCCCCAGATGTTCATTCTGCTCTAAGAAAAGGGAAGAGCAAATGGATTTTTCCTTGCTGTTTTTCATTCTTACACTGTGAGGTGAAACTTTTGACTAAATATGATCAGCACTATCATCAAACTTTGTCACTGTACTGCCACTCTTAACTTTTCCCCTGCTGAAAATTTATTCAATCTATTCTGCCCAGTAAGGAGTACCCTACTATCTCATGCATGAATATCACAGTTTTTTACTAATTTTGTTACCTTTGGGGTGTTTCTCTGTGCTTCCATTGTTTTCACTGGCACTGCTGCATAGTTTTAGAAAGTCATTTGGAGTCGCCGTGCAGTGGATATGCTAGGCTGTAACGAATTGCTGCGTCCCCAGAGCTGTGAGCTTTGGAGTCGCCGTGCAGTGGGTATGCTAGGCTGTGCAGTGGATATGCTAGGCTGTAACGAATTGCTGCGTCCCCGGAGCTGTGAGCGTTGGGACTTTTACTCTTCACATGAATATGCTTGAACTTGAACTTGCCTAGCTCTTCGTTTACACTTCACCCAGGATCTGAGTGAAACATACACTAATTATTACAGAAAGGATTTTGGATTTGTTTCTGCTATGAGCCATCACCCCTGATAGTCTCTTAATCTAGCATTTGAGAATTGAATAGAGACCTGGAGGTGTTCCCCAAAGGAAAAATTCCACTCTCTGGTGTTTCTTTTTCTGACCCAGGATTGCAGATTCTGACTTGGCATTCTTTCCCTCCTAGACAATGGTCCTGCCGGGCCAGGACTGACAAACTCAGCTTAATGAGGGTCTCAGCTGGGTGACATTGTAGAGTATGGCTCTTGACCATGATTCTGACCTTCATGGGACTGTCTGCCCCAATTCCACTCAATCAGGACTGTTTCAGCTTTGAATGATTTTTCTCTAGCCACTAAATTCAGAATATTCTAATATTGCTGACTTTCTCTTAGGACCCTGGAAGATAAATTGAGCTTTCAACTACTGTGCATTAGCAGTGAGGAGGAAAATAAATTTAAATAAGTTAGAGTAATTTTAGGGTTAAATGCAGAGGTTATCTTGATTCACAACCCTTTCTTAAAGGAAAGGAAAGGAGCTTCCATTTCAAGATGGCAAATACCTGCCATTCTAAGGGAGAAATGTCACGATCATTTAGAGGATTTTCCTTATAGTTAATTGTTTTTTAATCCTACTCTCACTACTCTCATCACAAGAGCCCCTAAGACATCCCTCCTTTTAGAGGTCTGTTGTACAAAATGGTGGCTATAGTTAATGTGTTGTATACATTAAAATGTCTAGAAAAAGATCTCATGTATACCCCTCCCCTACACACACACACCACAATCAAGGTGATTTTTGCTTATTACAACTAATAAAGATGAAAGAAATTACCCATGTATGTATGTATCATTCACAGATGATCTTTCCCATCTAACTTCTCTATAAGCCTTTGTGTAATACCCAAGAGACATCTTCCAGCATTTCCATGAAGTTGACAGTACCCCCCCCCACCCTTTTTGTGCAGGTGAGTGCTTCTATGGTTGGTTGGAACCTTTGCTGGCCAGAATAGCTGAGAACTACACGTCAGTGGTGAGTCCAGATATTGCATCCATAGATCTAAATACATTTGAGTTCAACAAGCCTTCTCCATATGGAAGCAACCATAACCGTGGAAATTTTGACTGGAGCCTTTCCTTTGGCTGGGAATCACTTCCTGATCATGAGAAGCAAAGAAGGAAAGATGAAACCTACCCAATTAAGTAAGCTGCCTGCGCTCGTGCCTCACACTCACACCGTAGCACCAAATGCTGCATATCTATACATTTTTTTCACAGCAGTTGCTTGTGTGATATTCTTAATAACAGAAAAAAAATGCATTCTATATATAGACTCATAATGTACTAGGCTCTTCTGCATGACATTATTGAGGAGCCAGTAGGATTAAGTGAATTCTCATGTCTTCATAAAGCGTAGTTTTAGAATATTAAAGCAGATTAAGTAGAGACACAATAATATGGAAGATGATAATCTTTTAAGGTACTGATTTTCCTCAAAACCTTAACTTTGAAGAAATTTTAGTTATTCATTATCTAAGTAAGATTTTAAATATAATATCTCTTTACCTGTAATGTCAGTTTGGTTCTTTAAATGGCATGCAATGGCATCTTGTTTAATTTCTATATGAAAAAAAAACAACAACAAACTTTGGTGATCTATTTCTTTTCAGGACCCCTACCTTTGCAGGAGGCCTTTTTTCTATATCAAAAGAATATTTTGAGCATATTGGAAGTTACGATGAAGAAATGGAAATCTGGGGAGGTGAAAATATAGAAATGTCATTCAGAGTAAGTTTATGGAGATTAAACATAGCATACATGTCAAACAGTGTGATGTATTGTGTTCTGACCAGCTCATACAGACTATTGCAGATGTATGCTGACTTTGTTTATTTAGTACTTTCTATAATGTAATTGCTGGAAAATTGACAATGAGACTATTTCTATTTAAGTTGTAACTTGATATATTTATTCATGGTTGCCAGTGTAACAAGAGGAATCAGTTAAACTCCTGTGTCCAGGCAATAACACCAATTAATGCACTTGTAGCTACTGAATTCCAGCCAAGATAAATATAATTAAACCTAGTACTTCAGGAAATGAGCTGATTATCAAGGGAGTCAGCATGGAAAACACTTATTTATAACTATAAGTGATACTAGACTAAATTCTTTGCATCATATGAGCTGTTCTCTTTCTTTTCATAATGCATGCTATAAGTTAATACAAACAAAACAAGGCTTTTAGCAGTCATGACATGGTGCATAATATATTCAGTTTCATGAGTTCATTTTTGCGGTAACCGTGTCACTCAGTTTTTGTCCTTTAGATTGGAATGTAGTGGGAGAAATGAACTGAAAATTAGAAGGTTTACATTGTCTCTGGCTCTATTGCATGCCTGGCAGTAGTGGCCTTAGCTACTTCTGAACTGCTGAAGGACAGAGAGGTCTTTTCAAACTTACTTTAGTATTTCCAGCCCCTAGCACATACTGAACCTCAATACAGTTTGCTGAACTGAACTTCTGACTTCTCTCATTTGTTTAAATGAGGGAAAAAGGAGATTGGACCACTTGTTTCAGTTCTAGCACCCTTTGTTAAACATGACTTCATTTTAGGTCTTAGTTACTGGTCATTGATGGCAGAACTAATCATTAAGACATTTTTTTTTTAGAACTACTGTGAACTTTTAGACATATTCTAGATGGGCATAGACTTTTCAGTATGTTGAGCAACTCCTTTGAAACTCTAATGAGTTATATTTTGGCAGTAATGGCTTTATTGGATGGTTTTCTTTGATATCAAACACAGTCTAGGTCCTTTTGTACCCAGAAGTCTACTTTACTTCCTAGAAGAAAAGTGTAATTTCAGCAACTGACCATGTGCTTAAGGGGATGTCAGCTACCCTGGAGCCTTATTTTTCTCTGTGTATTAGATCACTTGCATAATTATTGACCTAAAAGAGAAGTTGGAATTTGTTTTTATGAAGGACTCGGAATTCATGATTTTGTAAGCCTACTTTCTGAAGATGTGCGTTTGTTCTCTGTTTCTCACTGCATTTAATAAAACTATTGTTTACATTTATAGAATATAAATTGAACTGGCATAGAGACTGTTTATGACATACTAATAAATCTCTATATCTTATATTTATTGATACTTAAAAGTAAATTTAGAACAACAGTTTCCCCCCCCCCAAATACTGTAAATTTAAACAAATATCATTAATTATCAGGTATGGCAATGTGGTGGGCAGTTGGAGATTATGCCTTGCTCTGTTGTTGGACATGTTTTTCGCAGCAAAAGCCCTCATACCTTTCCAAAAGGCACGCAGGTGATTGCTCGTAACCAAGTTCGCCTTGCAGAAGTCTGGATGGATGAATACAAGGAAATATTTTATAGGAGAAACACAGATGCAGCAAAAATCGTTAAACAAGTAAGTGAGGGTTAAATGATGAAATGACAGTTAGAAACGACGGCAGCTGTATGTGCCTATTTGCTTAAATCGCCTCAAGTTAAAAAAATTTTGAAGTATTTTTGAAGGTAAGCTGTTAAACTTTTTTAAATTTATTTTTTATTTCTTCAAGTTACATCTCAATTGCAATCCCCTCCCTACTCCCCCCTTTTGTCCCACCCTCTTCCCCCTTAACCCCATCATCCACTTCCTTTTTTTTTAATTTAAGGTGTATCTTTTTCCCCCCTTCTAGTCCAACAAATGGCTCTTTCTCTTATAATAACAAATACAATACAAAACAACAGAAATAATTAGGCCACAATTATATGAGAATTATAAGGCTTAGCATACATTCCCAATGTCCAGTCCATACATATTTGGCACCTGACTTTAACATTCGATTATCCAACCATCTCTGTGAATTTAAAGTTCTGTATCCAACTCAGCTTCCATCCTAACTTGCATCACAATTTTAAAAAACATTTTCTTAGACCCAGAACACCCTCTTAATTCCTAATAAATCAAGATTTAACTATGAGATTCTAGCTATCTAGTCTTCAACCACATCAGAGACCTAAGAGGGATAAATATATCTGATTATATAGGAAGTGCAGGGCCAGCAGCTTCCAAAACTAAGAAATGACATACCAGTGGCTGCCTGGACAGTTCCCATTTTCTCTCCATATATTACAGCATCAATCTTCAGCTGTTTGGCCCTGTTTCTCTGACAGACGTTGATTGTAAAGCAGGAACTATGAAGGACTTGCCTACCCTGTCTTGGCAGAGCTAGGCTGTCGACTTACCTGCTTCCAAGCTTTGTTCTATTTGGACATCATGCTGTCTACAGTTGAGCAAGGGATTTTTCTTGCCAGGTGATAGGCTTGCCACTGATTCAACCATCTCTAATTGGAGATTCTTTGATGCTCATCATCTACTTGGAGTAGAACAGGGGGTGCTGCCAGGAGCTGACATGTCTCAATACCAAAAAAACCTTAAGAAAACATCTTTGAATGCCATATTCTGCAGATCTCTTGAGGTTTTAAGCCTTAAAATAAATAACTTTGGGCCATGAAGATGGTATAGTGGGTAAAGTTGCTTGTCACCATGCCTGATGGTCAGAGTTCAATCCCTGGGGCCCATGCCTTGGAAGGAGATCCCACATGTATGTACCATACACACACACACACACACACACACACACACACACACACATAATAATAATGATGTTGATAAAATAGTAGTAGCAAATGTGTAACTTATTGATGTTAGTTTGCTCTCTTAAAAGAGAAAATTAAACAGCTTTATAAAATTCAGGCATTTACTTTTAATATTAAAGATATTTTTGTGACTGTGTCCAAATATTACTTGATTAAGTAGAACTGCCTTTAACCATTCTCAGTAGGCATGAGTATCTTTTAAATGGAGATTCTACATTTTGAGTCGGATGTACAGATGGGTGCTTGTTGTGGCACAGCAATGAACCAGAAGTACCAAAGGATTTATTCCTCAAATCCCAACTCCCTGCAGGAGATGCACCAGGCAACCTCCAGCCCTTTAAGAATGCAAAAGGGGGGTTGCTCTTCCCAGTGTGATTGCCAGGTGCCTGGGCTGGAGTTTGTACTGCCTGCCCTTTGTTTCTACTTCCCTGATCTCGGGAGAAGTAGTACATCCTGCCCATTTCCCAGAGGCCCTGTGAAATAAAACGGTGATACGTACTGTGTCCATGTGCATGAATGTACTCGTGAAATGTGAAAATGCACATGCCCGTGCAAACTTTGCTGACATTTCTCAAGTGCAGTCTCATTTTTTTTTTTTTTTTTGAGACAGGGTTGTCTATTTGCTCTGGGAGTAATGCTGGATTGTTAGACTAGGGAGAGCTCCAGGGATCATCCTGTCTCTGCAGCTCCAGCACTGGAATTAAAGCCCTTACTACCATGTAAGGCTTGTTCCCAATGCAGGTCCTGGGGACTCAACTCAGGTCTTCATATGTGTGTGACTAAGCCTACAGTATGTGGCTCCTAAAAATATGATACTCTTAATATTGACGTTTCATAGATTCTAGTTGACGGCATCATGACACTTAATGCATTAGAACTGAGTTGCAGCAGCTATATAAGGAGTGATGAATTAACTAGGAGTTTAAAGACATTTGTAGGAAGCAGCACCAACTTAGAGAAGGCATTTCCAGGGAATCAGAACATCTGTGTATTGAGTGCTATAGTCAAGAAAGATCTTTTCACCTATTTCTCTGGTCACCAATATCTCCCTACAAGTCAGTAGGGTGTACTATTTGAGACTGGAGCTCTTTTAGCCAAAGGTGACTAAGATAAGTTGTGTACACCTACTGCATGGCCAAGCAGGAAGTGGGTTCTAGATAAAGATTAAGCTCTGCTTCTTGCCCACAGAGGGGCTATGAAGTGAGCCAGCCAATACCTGTCCCTATGACAGGACACGTAAGCTAAGTGCCCTCAAAGTCATTGTTTTGCTAAAACGCCTGAGTTCAAGATATCTAAATTGGCATAAAATTGGTATTTTCCTTGGTTGAACTGGTAAATTTCATTATTTCTGCTTTCCTCTACTTAGGTATCAAATGCAATTTTCCTCTAAATGTTTCCTATAAACTAAATATTTTCCAGTTTAGTGTATTTTTAATTGTTTTCCTTGCCCTTTAGAATAAGAGAAAATAAAATACAATTAACTCAAAATTGCCTTTTTCGACCCACAGTCCAGTTGGGAATTTTGTTAAGATAAAACACTTAAATTAGAAAAGAAAGCACCCAACTGTGCAGGGATGAATTCAGAGTTAGCCTACAACTAGCCCAGTGCTCACAACATTTTGGTAGAGACCTTTGCTGTGTAGAAGTTCTGTTCACAACTAAAGTGTATTACAGCCTCTGGCCAGAACTCCAATGTGACTTGATTCTCTGAAACCACCAGTAACCAAGCAGGCAGCACACCCATTGCTTGAGTGAATGGCGTGTATTTAAAGTCCATCTTGTATTTGCATCTAGAACTTTACTTAATACCTAAATGTAAATACAAATAGCACCCTTTGAAGTATTTGTTGGAGCCCACTTGACTAAGCATTCCCTTCATTCCTTCATCTATCTATTTCTAGAAATCATTTGGTGATCTTTCAAAAAGATTTGAAATAAAGAAACGCCTTCAGTGTAAAAATTTTACATGGTACCTGAACACTGTTTACCCAGAGGTGTATGTACCAGACCTTAATCCTGTTATATCTGGATATGTGAGTATTTTTATGTTCCCATTTTCCCTTGATAAGCTCCCTCTCATACCTTTTAATTTATTACTTTTGAAGTTTTGCATTAGTAATGCCACTTTCCTAAAGCTAATGAAGAAAATAGGAAGTATACAGTTTAATTTTTTTATGATTTAAATCTTTTACTTAGATTAAGAGTGTTGGTCAACCTTTATGTCTGGACGTTGGGGAAAATAACCAGGGAGGCAAACCGTTGATTCTGTACACATGCCATGGACTTGGGGGAAACCAGGTGAGCGCTGCTGTCAGATGCAGTCACATCTCTGCTTGATGCTGAGGTAAACTGGTACTGAGATGGTTTTAAGTTAAACATGGTAATATTGAAGGTGTAGAGCACTTTACTTTGGTTTTCACTGTGTTTCTGAAAATAATCTGAAGTTACCCACTTGATAGAAAGAAGAATGAAAAAAATGGAATAATGTCATTTGACATTGGGTGTATGTGTGTAAAGTAGTTGTTTTATGTTTGTGTGACTGTTGGCATGGAGGTTTTGTGAGCTGTTGGGTAAAGACCTTATTCAATGTAATAGTACATTGCATCCAATATTAATGCTGACACAGCTGCATTGTAAGTTCCTTTGGGGGCAGAGATAATGTTTCAGTATTCTACATCCAAATGCTATGTTTTTCTTTTCCTTTTTTTTTTTTTAAATTACTGACATCCTTGTCCTTGTTTTCACTTTATTTTTCCAATTAAAAACAAATGTGAAATGTTACTACCTAGCCTACTAAAGATGTAGAAAATATTAAGTTTCTGGGTATTAGCTTTTTTACCTTAGCTTTTGCAAGGTAACTTGCAGAAGAATTAAACTCCCTCCAGTGAGTCAGCAAGTTCCCTGACTGACCCCTGAGTGCTAGCTCTCATGGCCTTAATTCATTTGACTGGAGGCTCCCTTAGGAACCGACTGTACTGCAGAACCAGCATTTATAATCAGTAACAAAAGGTCTAAAGAACATAAGGTGCCACATGGGTATATAAAACCACATAAGAATTAGAAAAAGAGGTGCCTATGGACTTCCTGAGAAAGACAGCATTTTAGACTGAGAGGTGAGTTAAGACCTAGAGAGGTGCTTGGTGAAAATGGTAACGAAATGAGAAGAGTGTGATGAAAGATATGCAAAGGAAAAACATTCAGAACTTTTTCCTTTCTGGGAATTGGTTATATTTTGGTACAGAATTTTCACAGCAATACATACTTGTACAACTTGGTACATGCTTTGAGAGGACTTCAAAAGTATCAGTATTAGGAAGAAAGGATCAGTGTATCTCCTGGGCAGTCTACTTCTGAACATCTTCCTGTTCATCAAACTCAGCTTAATTCAGTTTCAGTCACTGTTTGCCTAAAATAATCAGACTAAATGGGGTGTATCACAGAAAGCAGAGCTGGAGAAGGATCTTCGCATAGACAAGGAATTATAAAACGTGATGGGAGTGCATGTAGACATACACACACACATATATTTTTATGTAAATATATACCTGTTTTAGTATGTGTGAAAAGAGAGAACACACACACAACACATGTAAAAACCTTCATTTTTTTTCTTTTTTTTCTACATAGGAATAATAGGTATATAGATAGTTACATTGTTTGGTAATAACAATATGCTTATTCCCTCATTTATAAATATATTACCAATGATTGTTAATACTTAGACATTTCTCAAGCTCTCTCTAGAATTGTATTTATCCTGAAGTATATTATTACTACTATTTTGTAACAATTTACTGTGGATACTACCTTAAAATATAGTGTGCATATTATTTTGTGTACTTTTCGATTATCTTTTCCAAGGAGATGCTTTTATAGAGATTTATAAATTAATTTTAAAATCATTAACAGAATAGGCTGTCTTTAAGAAAGTTTGGGGGGAGGGGAAATTCAGTCATTAAAAAATACTTGTTTAAATGCGTGACGCAACCTGTGCTGTTTCAGGAACTGACAGTCACTGGGCTCAGGAAACTTATGTCACAAAAGCATTTTTTCCCATAAGAAGTGAAAAATAAAGACGTATTTTGGAGTGCTAAAAAAGACAACAGGTTGAGATAGTGTGAGTGATGGATTCAGTGTTAGACTTGGAGTTAAAGATCTTTCTGGCACAGTGGTCTTAGATAGAGATGGCATTCAGGGAGAAGAACATCAGAAGGAAGGTTGGATGAGTAAGGGCGGCCATGCAGCAGAGGTTCACAGAGGACACAGAAAGCCAGTGTGTCCAGCACAGTGTGGTGTAGGCAAGGAACAAAGGGAAGTGAGGTCAGAGATGTTGATAAGGAGCCTGGTTGTTTAGACCTCTGCAGACCCATTAAGGAAGATGGATTTAATTCTGAATTCAACAGAAGCCATCAAGAGGTTTTTTGGGCTAGAAAATCATGTCTGGTTTATATTTTAAGATGACTCTGACTCTGGCTTCTGTCATCCTAACACAGTTACTGATTATATCTTTTACCTGTTAGTTTTTTAGTTTTGATTTTATAACATAACATCTTTCCTTTTCCATTCTGCCTTCCCATATACCTCTCCCCAGTTTCCTTCAAACTCATTCAAGGAAGGCCTTTATTTTCAATTACTATTGCATGCATACACACACACTTACATGCACACACTCACACACACACTCACCTGCACCCACACACACATGCACACACTCACACACACACTCACATATTCCTAAATATAACTGTTTAGTCTATCGAATGTTACCTAAATATAACAATTTAGTCTGTAGAATGTTACTTGTATGTGTGTTTGGCACTGGACAACCAATTAGAGTGCTCTTCCCTGAGAAAGTCCACCTCCTCTGCTCCCAGCTTTCCTCAGTTTCCTGTAGTACTCTGTGTAGGGCTGAGGCCTCATGGGCTTTTGCATGTCTACTTTGTCATGTCCATTGGTGTCATCCTTGTTCAACTAACATTTGAGCAGTCATATTCTTTATACTCAGTTATTTTGCAATAATACTTTGCAAATTTAATTCCTTGAGAACTCAAATTAGAGATCTCATTTAACTTGAACATTTTCTCATTTGTTTCCATTTTTATCATGTAATGGTGTTTTATGACATATAACCCTTTTATAACAGTATTTCTGAATGCAAAGCAAAATACCTTTTTGTTATGTAGCTGGATTTGAAGATACTCTGATCTGATTCCGTATGTCATTATAGCCATATGACAGCTAATTATTCATACATATTCTCCTCTAGAGCATCTGTCCAGGTTCTCAGTAACATGTTTCTCCCATATTTTCAGCTGGTTAATTATATACGTTTTTATTACTACCAAAGTATTTTCAAATCCTTCCAGGTTTCACCTTACTGACTTTTTCATAATAGTAATGTAAAATACTGGATAGCCTTTCTTACCATCATTGAGTTTGTAAGATTCATATTAGTTAAATGACTTAATTAGGAATAGTTAGAATGCAGTTTCTTTCTTCTTGAGTTATTTTTACAATGCTTCCACCTGAAAAGATGGTTACAAAATCAATTAATGTTTTACTTGCATGAGAAGAGAAATTAAGCGTGAGACCAAATTTAAAGGAGCTTGGGACCAAGGCTCTGAATTATGCTAATATTTATGGACTGCTCTAGCACAGTGCCTGCCTATCACATAATAAGGGCTCAGTAAATATCAGTGCTAACAGGAATTATTGCATTATTGAAAATCTATTATGTTAACTCATTTTATTCTTAGGCTGCCAACATTATTAAATATTTGATTTATAATGAATGTTACTATGGGGCTGGGAAGATATCTTAGTCAGTAAAGTGCCTGCTGTGACAGTGAATATGAATATTATTAGTTGATACAGTGGTTTGCTTTGGCTCACTGAGAATCCAACTAGCTACATATACAATTCTAGTAATATAGAGTATGCTATCTATATCTGGTGTCCTGTGGAAGCCTTGAAAGTTATAATTTTCTACCAAGGGGAAAAACTGGGGAGAGATTAAACAGGTAAAATAATACGAATTAGCTCTTAAAGAATGAAAAAGAGGGGGGCTGGAGAGATGGCTCAGAGGTTAAGACCACTGACTGCTCTTCCTGAGGTCCTGAGTTCAATTCCCAGCAACCACATGGTAGCTAACAACCATCCATAATGAAATTTGTTGCCCTCTTCTGCCCTGCAGGCATGCATGCAAACAATACTGTATACATAAAAAAAAATCCTAAAGGAAAAAAAAAGAATGAAAAAGAGTTGGCAAAGCAGGGAAGGGTCCCAGGATGTTTGAAGCAACAGCCTCAGAATATAGTAAAGTCTTAGATTAGCCTATAGAAGTAGATCTCTGTTAAAGGAGCATGGTCTACTATAGCTGAGGCAGTGAGTGTGTCCTGAATATTGCATGTTAGGGGGTAACCCTGTGAAACAGAGGTGACTTTCTTTAAGCAAGGTTATTAGCATTTCAAATCAAACTTAAAAGAGCTAGCAAACAGCTGACAGGATTGCTGCAGTAGGGTCAGAAGTTAGCTTTGCAGTGTAAATTAAGAGGTCAAGGAGCCAGAGATGTGAGGATAGAGGAAGCATGAATGAAATAACATTAGAGAATAAAATTCACCAGAACTGATACTTGTTAATTGGATATGAAGAGAGAGATACATTAGTAAAGAGCCACAATATACCAAGTGCTGACCATGTGTTGGTCTTTGCTGAAAGTGCTCTCTATACCTCTCTACCCATTCATTTTTGTGATTTTAGTGATTCTGTGGGCAGGGATTATTGATGCCCATCTCACAGGGGACATGGGGGAGGCAGAAACATGCTCATAGAGTCCATTACAGTTTGTAAATTATTGAAAATCCCTTAGTTGAAATGAATAAGGGGATTATTATAAAAGGGAAAGAAGAAGCCAGTTAACTGCTCACTAGAACTTTCCAGGCTGCTTTCTGAAATGTACTTGCGCTAGCGAGCCTCCACTCTACCTTGTAATTTCCCGTTTCTAATTTGGAAAGGAGGAAGCACTGTATTTAAAAAGTAATCACTGCTGGTAATGGACAGAGCAAGACCTTTGTACCTCCTGTCATAATGGCTCAGCTTACATTTCTGCTATTTTGTGTTTATTGAAGAACTCAGAAGTTTACTATTTAGTGGATGAGTAGCTGGTTGGTTTTCATCTTGTTTTGTTTTGCAACTGGGCACACAGAGTGCCTTTGTCAATTACGACACTCTTCTCTCCCACAGTACTTTGAGTATTCTGCTCAGCTTGAAATCCGACACAACATCCAGAAGGAGTTATGTCTTCATGCTACTCAGAGTGTCGTCCAGCTGAAGACATGTGTCTATAAAGGCCACAGGACAATCGCCCCTGGAGAACAGATATGGGAGATTCAGAAGGTGACTGGCTGCAGTTCATCCATCCATTCACTCGATTTCTTTGAATAGCTCTAACTGCCTTACTATGCTCTATATCAAATTTTCTTCACCTTTAATAACACCACTATTATTACATGTCTCCCTATGTGTTAAGAGAATATATCTAGGGATTAATTACCCAAGGGAACAAATAACCATAAAGTTGAAGCTTGGCTTATGCAGGTGAAAAACTTGTATAAATTATTAATTCATAGTATATTCTTGACTTTTTAAGAGTTTTTTTTTGTTTACAATAGATTTTGAAAATCATGGTTTTTTTCTTTAAAGGGACAAAAATGTATTTTTCATATAAAATTGGTAATTATTTCTTCCTCCATTTTAGCACATTTTAATTAATCTAGAGTTGAAAGAATATCCAGCAGATTGCCTAGTCTTAAAAATCCTTGATCATGTTAATTCTTATCTAAAACTAGTTTTGTGTAATAGTAGCATACCATAAGATTAACTTTTTTGACTTTGAAGCTGACTATTTGAATACCAGTAGAATGTTTCTTGTTTGCAAATGTATTTCAGGTTTTGTTCTCTATTTCCCTCTTCATTTTTGAAGTGTCTTGCATTGACTGAATAACAGTAACATGATTTATAGTGTTATAAACAAAAGCTTTCAATATTTTGTCAGACTCAGTTGATCTTATTTTTATTTTTTTTTTTTTTATTTTTTATTTTTTTTTGGTTTTTCGAGACAGGGTTTCTCTGTGTATCCTTGGCTGTCCTGGACTCACTTTGTAGACCAGGCTGGCCTCGAACTCACAAAGATCCGCCTGCCTCTGCCTCCCAAGTGCTGGGATTAAAGGCGTGCGCCACCACCGCCCGGCTGATCTTATTTTTAAAATCAAGAGTCAGATATATTTGTTATGCAGATCTCTTTACCTTTAGAGAAACCATAAGGTCATGTTTGTACTCACCTTTTAACTGAGTCTTGAAACTTAATGTCTGTTGTGTGTTTTCTTTTTTTTTTTCCCTCCTAGGACCAACTTCTATATAATCCATTATTTAAAATGTGCCTTTCAGCAAATGGAGAACATCCAAACTTAGTGCCATGTGACTCATCAGATCTACTCCAAAAATGGATTTTTAGCCAAAATGATTAAGTGTTTCCTTAAAATTAAGGAGTTGAAAAGGACCTATTATTCCTCATACAACTGTGACTAGGCATACACTGTAGTTGTTGAAAATTATGCAAAAGCAGCTAATTGTAACTTATTCTAAGTGCATTTTCTTTATTTATATATTAAGATGTCTATGTAGTACCGCTGCAGAAATCCTGGGGGTTTCTGTCTGAATGCACAGCAACTAGAAATACCAAAGACTATTCTGAAATGTCCAGATGTAGAAGAGAGATATTTACAGTATGAAGAAAATAATTTTCCTAGTAAAGTGATGTGTGTTTGTACACTTGGAAATATGCATACCTACATCCACACATTCACAGCTTAAAATACTTCCCCTAATTTTAGGGGAAATAGAAAAAGATTTGATACTGTATTTTTATAACTATATAGAAATGGATCAATGAAGGTCAGTCACTGACCTTTCTGTACAAACCAAGAAATTTTTATAAACTCTAGAATTTATTGTTTTAAAATCCAGGTAAACTTTTGTTGTCTTTTGTTTACTTATCTGTCAAATATTTCCTTAAACATAAAGTTGAATAAGGAGAGCACTATTTTTAACACGTAAATTTTTGGAAAATTTGCAAATATTTTTTAGTCTGAAGTCCTCTCCACATGATGCACCGTCTTCCCCAAATGGCTTTTCTGAAGTGACTACACTGTGTGTTTTCCCAGAGTACTTTTTAAAAATATATATAAATAAACTTTATAAATTATTAGCTGTTAATAAGGGTTCCTTTTCTAGTAGTCTTATTTTCTTAGTAAAATTTACTAATCTTGAATATTTATGATACTGAATTTCAAATGCAGTATACTTCACTCAATTCTAAATGTTGTTATTGATTCATTCAATAGAGTGTCTTTGCAATGGATTACTCTCATCATATAAAAAGAAGCCTTACTTTTTATCTATGTGGAGAACACAATAAAAGAAAAAAAAAAAGAACCCAAAACTCGATTGCAAAGCCTTATTTCAGTTTTGTCTAATTTGGGGTAAGATCTGTAATTGATGGTGGGTAGAGGAAGCATTTGTATTTTTCATTCTAGTTTTTAGTCACCTCCTGTTTGTGGAGCCCCAGATTCTCTTAAGGAAAGTGCAAACCATGACAGTAGTATGACAACAGGATTGAAGATGCTGCTGGATATATAAATTCCTGATAACTGCCTTTAATGACCTCATAAAATTATCTTTTGAAGTCACTATTTCCTCTTTGGCCATTTTATATATAGAGAGGTCTTGTATTACTTCAGAAGCAAAATAGAATTTGCTTTGACTTTTAAAACTAGTAGGGTCTCATTTGTACAAAAAAAATTCCTAGTGTTATAGCTTTAATTAAGAAATAAAGCAAAAAAAAAAGAAATAAAGCATCCATTAAATAAAAAGTTGAATTGAAAATTCCATATTCTCTATTCAGTTACTTTGCAAAATTTTATTTCAGTTTAAGGAACATGTGCCATGTTTCTAACTGTGTCAAAAGTTACAGAGGATGTGAGAATTTGCCACTCATCTGTCTTTTTTAGGGTAGAGAGAAAGATACGCCATTTTGAAACAGTATGCCACTATGTTATATTTGTAGGCCTGAGATGACTTCCTCCCTTTTCAGTTTGATATTTCATTAATAATAAACGTTTTTCTATTATTGTAGCTAACAATAACATGTAATTGTAAGTATACTGTATTGGCCACTTAGATGTGCCATTTCTGTTCCTCAGTTTGTTCCACTAGACTTGAGTGATTATGAGCTTGTTTTATCTCTAAAAACAATACAAAACAAATCATTTTTCAATGCTATTACATAAGTGAACTTGAGCAAAACATGTTTTTTAAAATGATACCAATGTGCAGACCCTCACAAAGAGTCATATATTGATGCCTTGTGTTTCGAGTAAAGGCTCTTTCTTAGATGGGATTGATTATGTTGTGGCTATGTTAAATACATCTATGGGAAAGGTAATTAATTACCTCATGCAGCAGCCTGAGGCTGTTAATAAATGTCATAGCAGTAATTTGATTGGGGACTGGCCCTTGGGGTTCAGGGATGGTGAGTTCCCTCTTAACTGTCTTCAGTTCTGAAGCAGACTTACCAGTAATTCATGGAGCCTGTCTGCCATCCACCTTGTATGATTTGCCTGCACTTGAGTGTGAAATTGTGGAACTCTTGCTCAATTTGAAGCTGCCAGGCCCAATGGTCTGGTTCCTACTGAAGACCTGGCATGCTGCCTTCATTCCAGGGACCATTCCAGAGGCCAGAAGAACTGAATCTAGTATACTGCAATGCTCAAGGCCAATTCCAGGAGCAGACACACCAAAAGTTGAGAAGTGCCATAGGAGAAAATAAGCAATGCACTAAAACTGTCTGTTGATTATGGTGAACTTTGCATCACAATATAATCAGAGAAAGCACATATGTGTTTATCAAAACACATGAAGGGTTAGGGATGCACCTCAGTTTGGAGAGTGCTTGCCTATCATGCCCTGGATTAAATCCTAGCACCACACTAAAAACAGGCATGATAGCACCTGCCTATAATCCCAGCATTTGGGAGGGATATAGCAGGAGGATCAGAAGTTGAACACCATCCTCGGCTACCTAGAGAATTTAAGGACACCCGATGTCAAAGGAGACCCTGCTCAATAACACAAAATAAACATAAATGGGAAATAACGCATTATTTCTGGGAAAACATTATTGAATTATTAGGAGAAATTCAATTTTTTTGTCTTTAAAGTAATTTCTGAATTTGAATTCATTTTAATGACAACAGAAATACATACCTTAAGACACCATGGTGGGCTAGCTTGTGTGAAGAATGACATGCAGAGCTCTGAGAAACTTCTTCATAATTCCATAAATACCTTGCCCTTACAGCAGCCTAAATGTGAGGGAATTGGTTTGCAGAAGTCGGTGTATGTATGTGTATATCCATGCATGTTTTCAATTAAAGTATTTCATGTAGTTTTTTTTAAATGAATTTATGCATTGACTACTTTTCTCCAATCATCCTACCCTCAGCACAGTTGCACTGAAGAAGTTATTCTCCTTTCTCTTGCACACAGAGTACTAGGGTTTGGGTTGGAAGACCCCAAGGGTCATGTGTTGAAAGGCATCATCATTGAGGTATGACATTATTAGAAGGTGGTAGAATTGTTCAAGGTGGAATATGAGAGACGTGATGTTACTAGGGCCGCCGTGTGTGCCCTTGAAAGGGGTGTTGAACCCCTCAGCCTCCCTCTTGTTTCCTGGATGACCTGAGGTAAGCATCTGTCTTCCAGCATGTGGTTGCTACATACCCAAAGCAATGGAGCCAACACCCATGGTCTGAGACCTCTGAAGTATGAGTCATGATAGGGCTTGCTGCCTTTAAAGTTGGTCCTCTAGGGGTGTTGCCACAGGGAAACATATATTGTCACTTTGCTCTCTAGTTTCAACAACACTGATTTTTTTCTGTTTTATTGACCATAGTATGCATAGTGTAGTACATTACTAATAATGTACAATAATAGTCCTTGTTTCTTGAAGATTATAATCCAGTAATGTGGACATCCCATAATGATGGCATCGCAACACAATGATGTTTCAGAGCAAAAAAGAAAGTTCTATGAGAAGCTGGTGGGTACATCAGCCAAAGACAGAAAACAAGCTCAAAATTTTAATGATAATTAAATGGCATTATTTTAATTGCCAATTTGATACAGTGTCGATTTACCTAGGAAGATGGTAGAAAGTCTCAATGAGGGATTGTCTACACTGGGTTGGCTTTTAGTCATGTGGTCTAGTTATTTTTTGTTGCTGTGGTAAATCACTGAACAAAAACAAGTGAAGGAACAGGTTTATTTGGTTTACACTTCCAAATTATAATCCATCATTGAGGGAAGACTGGGTAGAAACTTGGAGACAGGAACCCACAGAGGAACTCTGCTTGCTGCTCACTTGCTAGCTTGCTCAGCTAGCTTTCTTATGCAGCCCAGGCCCACCTGCCTAGGGATGTGCTACCCTCAGTGGGCCCTTCCCTCCCTTGTCAATTATCAGTCAAGATAATCTCTCACAGTAATGGCTTTTGACCAGTCTGATGGGGTAATACCTCAATTAAAACTCCCACAGATGACTTCAGGCTGTGTTAAAGTGACACCTGAAGCTAACTAGACAATCTCTGACCGATTGACTTACGTTATTGATGTAGAAAAATCCAACCCACCATGGATGGCAACGTTTTCTAGTTAGAGAGCCCTGAACTGTAGAAGATTGGAGAAGTCAATCAAGAGAGCAAGTGAGCATGTATCCTTTCATTTTTTTCTGCTCTTGGCTGTGGGTGTGATGTGCCTAGCTCTTTTAAGTTCCTATCTTTTCTCCCCCACAACCATGGAATGAAACCTGGCATTTTATGCTAAAGTAAGCTCCTCTCTCTTCCAAATTGCTTTTATCAGGGCATGTTATCACAGCAACAGAAATGAAGAAGAGAACTAGAAAAGAAGTCGTTTTAGGACTACATACACTTAGCCCACCTTGGCCACCATTAAAATGTAGCTTGTGATTCATAAAGCCTTGTGTTGAGCATGTGATTCTGCATTTCCAGATGTCAGGCCTACTACTCAAACCACACTGAATAAATGTCTTCCTATTGACTCGGTGTCCATGGATCTCTGAGATTACCACAATGGCTCCATCCTACTTCACATCCTTATTTCTTCAGGCATCAGCAGATGTCAGTCTCTGTCTTCCTCTGTTTCTACTGCAATGGCTTCCTCGCCATTCCTCCCTCCTTTTTCTGTCACTGATTTGTTTAACTAGCTCCTTCCAGTGACTCTTTACTCCGCCAACTCTACTCTTGTTCCTCATTCAGGAAACTAATTCATATGAAAACTATATTTCTTATCTTGCCTTGAACATCTGCTAAAGATATATCTTCATCTTCTAGAAAGGAATATTTCATTTTTGGTTTATGCCAAAATTTAGTTTTATGGCTAGGCTTTAGAATAACTGCATTTTTTATTTGAAACTATGCCATGTGGATATTCATTCTTTCCTCATGTGTGCTTCTGTTAGTGATAGATCTATGGTAATTTCATTTAGCTCATGCTATCTATAGATTCAATATTCTGGTTCCTGTTTGTTTGGTTTGGTTTTTTGTTTGTGTATTTGTTTTTGGTTTGATGCATGCCTATCTCTTCCTTCTAGGCAGCTTCATAATTTATGTCTATGGATCTGGGATCATGAATTTACAATGCTAGACTATCACATTTTCTTCCCTCAGTCACAGTCACTTCTTGTTAGTGAAGATTCTTATCTAACTCTTGAATTTTGTGGAGTACCCATCAGAGAAGACTGCTCGGATATGAGTTTACATGGCAATATAAAAATCTTAGCTGGCTAGAGACAAAACTGGGTAGCCCTGAACTGGGTAGTCCCAGTGTAGCCCTGAACCTTTCTCAGGGTAAAAGAGTAAGTTCCTTTCTCTGTGTGTGTACAAAAAACGTACTCTCGTTGACATACTTAAGTTAACAAGAACAGTTAGCCAGAAGAAGAGCTACAGAAGCTAAAAAGCAAAGTTAGTAGTACGTTTAGAGACTTTGCAGGAACTGTAGACTTGGATGGATTAGGTCTTTGTTTTTGTTTTGGCAGGTGGTGCTGTATACATGCTGAGTTGTATGGCCTGAATGGTACTTCCATCCTGGAGTCAGCTGTGCTACAGTCTGGGTCCCTGTTAGATTGAAGAACATAGACTCTGATTATAGGTTCTACCCTAGTTCTCTTATACAGGTTGCTCTTCCACACCATTTTTCCTCTATTAAGACCTCTGATTGATTTTGCAACCTACTGTCCACCTCCAGTCTACATTTTAGTCTGATTGTTATTCTTTATTCTCTCTCTCTCTCTCTCTCTCTCTCTCTCTCTCTCTCTTTTTCTGAGACAGGGTCTCAGTTATCACAGTCAGTCTTGGAACTTGCTATGTTGTTGAGACTAGCCTTGAAATCCTGATCCTTTATCCCCCAAGTGCTAGGATGATATGTGGACAACCATGCCTGGCTATCCTTTTCATTCTTATACAGAATAGTTTCAGTATTTGAAGCTGAAACTTAGTTATCAATTATATTTATTAATAAGTATCTTTGATAACTAAGTTTCAGTTTCAAGTATTTCATTATAATAATTCTCTTCCCTCAACTTCCATGTCCAGTTTCCCATCACACTTAAAGCAGAAATTCTAAACTTTTGATATATCAAAAATATATTCATTTCCCTATCCCTGCACCCTGGTAATTGCTTTCCTTTGATGACACACTTACCTTTGTCTTGGCCTTATATATTTCCTTTTCTCTCTTATTTCACAGGTTTTATCTCTTTGTCTTTTGGGTTACTTCCTCATTTGAGAAGAGCACATCTTTTTTAAAAAGTAATATGTTTACTTATTCTCCCATATATTACATCCCAACTACAATTTCCCCTTCCTCCTGACACCCCTCTCCCTCAGATCCACTCCTCCTCCATTTCCCTTAAGAAAAGAGCAGGCCTCCCAGGAATATCAACAATAGCATAACAAGTTACAATAAGACTAAGCACATACCCTCTTATCAAGGTTGGATGCAGCAACCCAGTAGGAGGAGAGAGTTCCAGAAGCAGACAAAAGAGGCAGAGACAACACCCTCTCCTACTGTTAGGAATCCCACAAGAACACCAAACTACACAACCATAACAGATATGCAGAGGACCTAGGTCAGACCCATACAAGCTCCCTGATTGTCAGTTCAGTCTCCGTGGAGCCTTTATGAATCTTGGTTAGTTGATTCTGTGGGGTGTGTTTCTTATGATGCTCTTGACACTCTGGCTCCTGTGATCCCATCTTTCACAGGATTTCCTGAACTCCCTTTAGCTGTAGGTATTTGCATCTACTCTTATCAGTTGCTGAATGAAGTCTCTCTGATGATGATGCTCAGCTCTGGTCTTTGGGTATGGCAGAATATCATTAGGAATCATTTCATTGACTTTTTTCTTTGCCAGTTGTGTTTGGTTCTATCCTAGGTGTCTGGTCAATCCATCCTTTGGTTCCTGACCCTCCGGGCAGTGTCAGGTGTGGGCTCCCTTATGGAGTGGGTCTCAAGTTGGACCAGTCATTGGTTGGCCACTCCCACAAGTTCTATGCCACCTTTACCCCAGCACATCTTATCAGCAGGACAAATTATAGGTAAAAGGTTTTGTGGCTAGGTTGGCCCTGAAGGCCTTGCCTGGTTACAGATGATGGCTGGTTCAGGCTCCATGTCCCTATTTCTAGGAGTCGAGAAGAGCACATCTTACAGTGACTTTTGTGGAAGAAACTAGAATGTGTACATTGTTTGATACCTGATGTTTAAAAATTGTCTGATTTCTTGGTTGGAAATCTTTTCTATCATAATGAAGGCTTTATTTCATCTTCTAAATTCTGATATTTAAAATTTGAATGTGTTTTGATTCTTGATCATTTGTTAGTGGTCTTATTTTTCTCATTTTTGAATGCATCCTGATTTGTCTTTTCCCTCAGTGTCCTGAAGGAACTCTCATATGACTAATCCATTTTGCTGTACCCTTTAAATATATACCTTCTGGAAAGTTTTCAAAAATATTTCTTAATTATAATCTCTTTTGTATTCTTGGTTTCTTTCTAGAAATACCATTTGAGAACCCTTATTTGTTCATTCACTAATCTATTTGTGTAACCTTTTTCACTGATATCCCACATCATCACAAGAATAGAGTATAGAGTATTTTAATTTGTTTTCCAATATGTCTTCTACTGTGTACATTGTTTCCACCTTACCATTCTGAATGCTGCTTGTGTATGGCTCAGCCATTTTTAGGAATGTGACTTTAATTTTGTTTGACTTGGTACTGGAGATCAAACCCAAGTCCCCAGTCATGCTAGGAAAATACTCCATCCCTAGGATTTATTTATTTTTCTTTGTAAGGTGGTAGATTTTTAAAATTTTCATCTACTTCCACAATCTATTCCCCATGTTGCCTTTATCCCTGCTAGTTTTACTTCCTACACTTCAGAGTAATAGCTTAGGACTTCCTCAGACCCACCTATGTATACCCACCTGCAGTATAAATAAAACATGGAGACTTCTAATGCAGAGATTTCAGCCTTTCACTGGGGGTGGTTTCCCAGCTTCTTCCAACTTAGCCCAACTTCCCAGCCTGTGTCTGAGCCAGGAGACTAGCCCTTTACCTCCCTGCTCTGCCCCAGTCTCCCTTCCTTGATGTCCTCCTCGATTCTCTGCTTCGGTTTGCATCTCACCTGTATCATCCTCTCTGCCTGGAAGTTGCACCCTCTTACTTCCTGATCCATATAGTTGAGATCAGCTCTTTAGTACAACCGATCAGCAATGAGACAACACATGATACATCTATCTCTTAGAGTGCCTCTATGCATAGAGGGCTGCCCAACCTTCATGATTTTGAGCAGGTGTGGAAGGATAAGTATTTACAAATATAAAGCCTGTGATGGGCTATAGAAGTGACAATACCAAGATCCTGCCAGCACTTAGCTCTCTGTCAGTACAGAATTGACAATAGAAATTACAGAGATGTACCTTCATACAAAGTAAGAAAGCTCACCCCAACAGATTTTGAATTGTCTATCTGTTCAAAGTGTTGGAAAGTTCTGCAATGTGAACTAGAGCTTGTTGACTAGTCAAATTCTCAAGAAGAATCTTCTCATACTTTACCTATAGAGTGTACACATACCTGCACCTAAACACAGAGACTAGTTGGTTCCTGTCCTGCACTGTTCTAGACACCCTCTGCTTACCTAGCACCAAGTGCATCTCTGAGCAGGTGTTCAGATGTGGATGAGAGCCTAACACGGATCTAACAGTCAGTGTACCCATAGCTCCCCCTCTCCTCATTGTGTTTTCCACAGACATTAGATGTCACCAGACTCTTGTGTGGTCTTGGAGTGGCTGTGGACTGATCTAGGTCCCTTGATGATCCTGCTTTCTTTCCCTTTTAGTTTTTCAAGACCCTATTACAGAGACTCTCCCTCTCTTTTTCTTGCTTGTTATGGATTTGGTTTTTATAAATCTTCACTGTCATTTTCTTGGGTGGGGGTGTTGGAATAAATCAGAAGGAAGTAGAAGTAGAATTTGATATTCTTGATGAAAACTCATTCTTTCATGACCTCTTGCCAAACTGAAAACCCAAATTCTCCCTCATTTATTTAAAACAACTGATAAAACCTCTTTGTGACACTCATTTCTGGGTGAGCTGCTCAGTATATCTCTGATGGCCGGTTCAAACCATGAGTGGCAGTGATCTCCTGTGGTTGTGTGATTATTTTCCTGTCTTTTGGGCATTCTCTGGTTGATTTTTTTTTTTTTCACAGAAACTTGAGTTACTTTTTAAAGATAAGCACATGGCTGATTTTGAAACCTTCCAGTGGTTCCCTCACATTCTAAGAGCCATCTCATTTCCTGGCTATAGCGGACCCAGCCAGTGTGTGTGATCAGTCAGTGCTTGGTGTACCCCTACTTCCTCTCTAGCCATTTTTTTCTCATTTATTTTGCTTCCAGGCTCAGCAGTGACCTTTTCCCTATGATGCCCTCTAGCTTGTTTTTGAACCTGTACTTCTTTTCCCTGGGTTGTCGTCATAACAGCATCCTTTACATCTTTCAGTTCTAAAGCAACACACATCAGGACAGATCACCTGTAGTACAAACATTTGACTACCATGCTTCGGCGAGTGTTAACCTCACTGCCACCTGAAATCAGTGCCTTACTTTCTTTGTGAACTTGCCTTTGTATTCAAGGAGAAATCACCTCCAAGAAGGTGCTGTAAGAAAAGGTGTGTTTCCAGGTAGAAAGACGGCTCAGCCAATGGACCAAGCTTAGAGACCTGAATTTGCTCCCCAAGCCCCACAAAGTAGAAAGAGAAAACTGACTCCAAGTTTTCCTCTGGCCCTCACACCAGTACCATGCAATTCACACCCCTCCATACACACAATAAATATGTGAAATAAAACAGTTCCAAAGAAAAGTAATTGGGACATTGAGCATGTCTTCACCAACAGCAGCATTTCCTTAATTATTGCATCAGTCACAGTGTGCTCCTTTGATGAATACGTGTCTCCACTTAGTAATGTTTTTTTTCTTTTTTTTTTCCTTTATTTTTTATTTCTTCAAGTTACATCTCAATCGCAGTCCCCTCCCTATTCCCCCTCCAGTCCCACCCTCCCACCCTCAACCCCCCATCCTCTTCCCTTTTTTTTTTCTTTTAAGTTTAAGGTATATCTTATTTCCCCCTACAGTTTCCCCTTTCAGTCCAACAAATGGCTCTTTCTCTTATAATAACAAATACAATACAGTACAACAGAGGTAATTAGGCCGGAGTTATGAGTGTTATATGGCTTAGTGTACATTCCCAATGACCAGTCCATATGTATTTGGTACTTGACTTTAGCATTCTACTATCTAAACATCTCCATGAGTTTAAAGGTCTATATCTGACTCAACATTCATACTAACTTGCAACACAATTTTAAAAGTATCTTCTTAGATCTATAACACTCTCTTGACTTCTAAACAACTCAAAATTACATTATGAGACTCTAGCTATCTGTTCTTCAACCACCTCAGAGACCTGAGAGGGATAAATATATCTGATTTTATAGGAAGTACAGGGTCTGCAGCTTCCCAAACTAAGAAATGACATACCTGTGGCTGCCTGGACAGTTCCCATTTTCTCTCCATACATTACAGCATCGATCTTCAGTCATTTGGCCCCGTTTCTCTGACAGACATTGATTGTAGAGCAGGGGTTATGAAGGACTTACATACCCTGTCTTGGCAGAGTTAGGCTGTCGACTTACCTGCTTCCAGGTTTTGTTCTTTTTGGACAGCATTCTGTCTACAGTTGGAGCAAGGGGCTTTTCCTACCAAGAGATAGGCTTGCGACTAATTCAATCATCTCCCTCTGGAGATTCTTCGATGCTCATCTTCTACTTGGAGGAGAATAGGGGGTGCTGTCAGGAGTTGATACGTCTTGATATAAAAAAATCTAAAGTTACGAAAACATCTTTGAATGCCATATTCTGCAGATCTCTTGAGGTTTTTGAAGAGGCCCTATCTATCTCTTATATTAGGGTAAGCAGATGTTGCTTGTCTCTTGCTGGTTTATTTCTGATTAGCTTAGAAAGTAACTATAATAGGCTGTCATAGTACCCAACTGAATGACCAGCTTGCATAACCATTAATTTGCATTTCTTAATTACCCTAAACAGTTTATGACAATTAGTAGTAAAAGGCCGAAACATCACAATTCATTTTTTTTTTCTTTACCTCCTAACCCTTCCATCCCTCCACTTAGTAATGTTGTGACTTAGGGTCACTTTAAAATCTCAGCCATCTAGTATGTAAATTAAGTCCAATTTTTCCAGGCTTTCAAAAATATCTCCTCATTAAAATGTGATATTAATGTAAAAAAGTATCCTTTTTTGAAAGTATGAATAGAACCTAGGATGTTACAAGAGTTGCTTTCCCCCCAGGAAATCCAGAAATTTCTCCTTACTTGTTAAGTCTGGTTAACGAGGAGGGACTTCATTTCTATTTCTCTGTGTTAGAGCATTTGTTATTTTGCTTTTTCCATCAGAGTTCTTACTGCCAGCATCAAAATTAACTCTGGATGCTTTACCTAGAAAAGGAGTTTGCTGAAACGATATTGAGTGGTTCACAGAATAATTTGGAACCCTGAAGGGAAGAGCAGAAAGAATGGGCAGGTGGGATAAAGCTCAGGAATAGGCTTTGAATCTTAAACGGTGAGGGCACTGCTTCAAGCCTTCAATCAAATACCAGGCGAGTGTTGTCACTCAGCTCATCCCTGGCCGATACCCAGTTGTCACCAGCTCCTGGGTGTTGTCTGCCAACCCACTTCAACTGTGCCTGGATTCTGGAGTTAACTCTTGCCACAATGTGTTCTCTACTGTCTCCTTATTTTATCACTCGGTACCAGATGAATATAAAGGATGAAAGTTATAGATTAGGCAGGACTGTCTATCAGTCAGCCACCAGTGAGGGTCCCTGTAGCTGAGTCACAACATGTCAAGGCAAACAAGCAAACAAATGAATGAATAAATAGTGAATAAATAAACAAATAGAAGAGAAGGAATGTGGGTGCAGAAGAAAACAGGGTGAGACAGGAAGCCTGGGTGAGATTCCAGGCCAGGTTTGTTCTCTATTTAACATTCCCATGAGCACTAAGTGCATGGAGCCAGTGTCAGTCCCTTATCAGAAAGCTGTCCCCAGCATCTAGTCAACATCCACCCCCAAATCTGACAGGTCTTCAAACCTTCATGCTGCCCGGTTGAGGACCAGCCCTTCATCACATGAGTGCAGCACCTGATAGCATATTCATGATTCGCTCCCTCCCTGCAGATGTCTGACCTTCTATAAAACTGGTGTCTAGGACAATATATTTATATCTGCTACAATGCACAGGTTTTAAAGGTTCAACTTGAGGAGCCTTGGCTTCTCAATATGTGTAACTGTCACTGAAATTGAGTAAGTTTTCATCATGTCAGAAAGATCCCATGTCGCCTTGTACTTGAATTTCCCACCCAGAATGATACTACTTGTTGTGGCGCCTCTGAGCATACATTTGTGTTTCTTGTTTCTCTCTCACATGTGTAATCCTACATTTTATATTTTTATATCTGGGTTTTTTTTGTTGTTGTTGTTGATGAGTTACAATGAATTTGAGATTAATCCATGCGGTTTTGCCTACCCGCAGACTTTCTTGTTTTTCTTTTTTTTTAACAATTTATTTTTATTTCTTCAAGTTACATCTCAATCTCATTCCCCTCCCTACTCCTCCCTCCAGTCCCACCCTCCCACCTTCAACCCCCCATTCTCTTCCCTTTTTTTTTAAGTTTAAGGTATATCTTATTTCCACCAACAGTTCCCCTTTTCAGTCTAACAAATGGTTCTTTCTCTTATAATAATAGATACAATATGAAACAACAGAGGTAATTAGGCCACAGTTATGAGGGTTATATGGCTTAGCGTACATTCCCAATGTACAGTCCATATGTATTTGGTACCTGACTTTAACTTTCTACTATCTAACCATCTCCATGAGTTTAAAGTTCTATATCTGACTCAACATTCATACTAACTTGCAACACAATTTTAAAAGCATCATCCTAGATCTATAACACCCTCTTGACTCCTAAACAACTTAAAATATAATTATGAGACTCTAGCTATCTATTCTTAAACCACCTCAGAGACCTAAGAGGGATAAATATATCTGATTATCGGATTTTATAGGAGGTACAGGGCCTGCAGCTTCCAAAACTAAGAAATGACATACCAGTGGCTGCCTGGGCAGTTCCCATTTTCTCTCCATACATTACAGCATCGATCTTCAGTCGTTTGGCCCCATTTCTCTGACAAACATTTATTGTAGAGCAGGGGTTATGAAGGACTTGCCTACCCTGTCTTGGCAGAGCCAGGCTGTCGACTTACCTGCTTCCAATTTTTGTCATTTTTGGACAGCATTCTGTCTACAGTTGGAGCGAGGGGTTTTTCCTGCCAAGAGATAGGCTTGAGACTAATTCAATCATCTCCCACTGGAGATTCTTCAATACTCATCTTGTATTTGGAGAAGAATAGGGGGTGCTGTCAGGAGTTGATATGTCTCGATATAAAAAAAATTCTAAAGAAAATATCTTTGAATGCCATATTCTGCAGATCTCTTGAGATTTTTGAAGAAGCCCTATCTATCTCTTATATTAGGATAAGCAGATGTTGTTTGTCTCTTAGCAGCTTTATTTCTTATTAGCTTAGAAAATAACCATAATAGACTGTCATAGTACCTAACACAATGACCGGTTTGCATGACTATTAGTTTGCATTTCTTAATTATCCTAAACAGTTTATGACAATTAGTAGCAAAAGGCCGAAACTTCACATTTCATTTTTTTTCTTTACACCCTAACCCTTCCATCCCATTTCTCTGGGGTGGGGTGTCCCTATATAACAGTCCCTCATCTCAGTTCAGAGGTCACATGAGGGTCAAGAGCCTCCTCATTCATTGGGGGTCTACAAGGCAGTACCACCAGTGAAAAGTGTCTCATTGCCCGGGAGAGAGAACTAAAAAACAAACAAACATATGCAGACAAACAGATAAAAAAGGATAAAAAAATAGAAAAAAAATAAAAACAAAAATATAAAATATAAAATATAAAAAGTCTATGTCCATGTTCCCTTTGGTGTGTTAGTTGTAGTATTGCTATCCCCTACTATATAGCTAAAATCCTACTATAAGTGAATAGATGCCATATGCATCCTTCTGAGTCTGGGTTAGCTCACTCAGGATGAGCTTTTCTAGTTCCATCCATTTGGCTGCAAAATGCATAATATCATTGTTCCTGATAGCTGAATAATATTCCATTGTTTAGATGTACCACAGTTTTTTAACCCATTGTTCGGTTGAGGGACATCTGGGTTGTTTCCAGTTTCTAGCTATTACAAATAAGGCTGCTATGAACATAGATGAGGAAACTTCCTTATGATTCCGTGAGGAGACATTTGGGTGTATATCCAGAAGTGGTATGGCTGGGTCCTGATGCAAAGTTATTCCAAGTTTTCTAAGGTATTGCCAGACTGACCTCCATAGTGTTTGCACAAGCCTGTACTCCCACCAGCAACGGAGTAGGGTTCCCCTTTCTCCACACCCACGACAGCAAGTGCTGTCATTTGAGCTTTTGACCTTAGCCATTCTGACAGGTGTGAGATAGAATCTCAGAGTCGGCTTGAGTTGAGCATTTCTTCAAGTGTCTCTCAGCCATTAGGGAATCCTCCTTTGTGAATTCTCTATTTAGCTCCGTCCCCCATTTTTTGATTGGATTATTTGGTTTCTTGGCATTTAATTTCTTGAGTTCTTTGTAGATTTTGGATATTAGCCCTCTGTCAGATGTGGGGTTGGTGAAGATTTTCTCCTAGTCTGTAGGCTGCCATTTTGTTCGAATAACAGTGTCTTTTGCCTTACAGAAGCTTTTCAGTTTCATGAGGTGCCATTTATTGATTGTTGATCTCAAGTCCTGATCTGTTGGTGTTCTGTTCAGGAAGTTGTCGCCTGTGCCAATTAATTCGAGGGTTTCTCCCACTTTTTCTTCTAGTAGATTTAGTGTGTGTGACAGGCCTTATGTTAAGGTCTTTGATCCACTTGGACTTAAGTTTTGTACAAGGTGATAAGTATGGGTCTAATTTCATTCTTTTACAAGTGGACATCCAGTTGGACCAGCACCATTTGTTGAAGATGCTGTCCTTCTTCTATTGTGTGCCTTTGGCTTCTTTGTCAAAAATTAGGTGGCCATAAGTGTGTGGGTCTATTTCTGGATCTTCAATTCGATTCCATTGATCTACTGGTCTGTTTCTATACCAATACCATGCTGTTTTTACAACTATTGCTCTCTAGTACAGCTTGAAATCTGGGATGGTGATACCTCCAGATGTTTTTTTATTGTACAGGATTGATTTAGCTATTCTGGGCTTTTTGTTGTTCCATATGAAAGTGAGAATAGCTCTTTCCAAGTCTATTAAAAATTGTGTTGGTATTTTGATAGGAATTTCATTGAATCTATATATTGCTTTTGGTAGGATAGCCATTTTTATTATGTTGATCCTACCTATCCATGAGCATGGGAGATCTTTCCATCTTCTAAAGGCCTCTTCCATTTCTTTCTTCAAGGGCTTGAAGTTCTTGATGTACAGGTCCTTTACTTGCTTGGTTAGAGTTACCCCCAGGTATTTTTATGTTGTTTGTGGCTATTGTGAAGAGGGTTTTTTTCCCTTATTTCTCTCTCAGCCCATTTGTTTGTTGTATAAAAAGGGCTTCTGATTTTTTTGAATTAATTTTTTATCCAGCCACTTTGCTGGAGGTGTTTATCAGCTGTAAGAGTCCTCTGGTGGAATTTTTTGGGGTCGCTTATATATACTATCATATCATCTGCAAATAGGGATAATTTGACTTCTTCATTTCCAATATTTAATCCCCTTAATCTCCTGTAGTTGTCTTAATGCCCTAGTAAGAACTTCAAGTACTATATTGAAGAGATATGGTGAAAGTGGACAGCCTTGTCTTGTCCCTGAGTTTAGAGGAAATGCTTCAAGTTTCTCTCCATTTAATTTGATGTTGGCCACTGGCCTGCTGTATATTGCCTTTATTATTTCTAGGTATGGTCCTTGTATGCCCGTTCTCTCCAGAACTTTTAGCATGAAGTGGTGTTTGATTTTGTCAAATGCTTTTTCTGCATCTAGCGAGATTATCATGTGTTTTTTTCTTTCATCTTGTTTATATGGTGAATTACGTTGATAGACTTTCATATGTTGAACCATCCCTGCATTCCTGGGATGAAGCCTACTTGATCATGGTGTATGATACTTTGATGTTCTTGAATTCGGTTTGCTAGAATTTTATTAAGTATTTTTGCATCTATGTTCATGAGGGAGATTGGTTTGAAGTTCTCTTTCTTTGTTGGGTCTTTGTGTGGTTTAGGAACCAGGG
Organism: Lophiomys imhausi; assembly: GCA_907164525.1. Taxonomy (NCBI): domain Eukaryota; kingdom Metazoa; phylum Chordata; class Mammalia; order Rodentia; family Muridae; genus Lophiomys; species Lophiomys imhausi. Next base: position 2,975,272 of record CAJQZJ010033126.1, on the reverse strand, counting down.
TGACTGTGGCCTCATAGAATGAGTTAGTTTGGCAATGTTCTTTCTGATTCTATTTGGTGAAAGAATTTAAAGAGTATTGGTGTTAGTTCCTCTTTGAAGGTCCGGTAGAATTCCGTGCTAAAGCCATCTGGCCCTGGGCTTTTTTTGGTTGGGAGATTTTTAATGACTGTTTCTATTTCCTTAGGGGTTTTAGGGCTGTTTAGTCTGTTAACCTGATCTTGATTTAGCTTCATTATGTGGAATCTATCAAGATAATTGTTCATTTCACTTAAGTTTTCAAATTTGGTGGAGTGTAGATTTTTAAAGTAGGATCCAAATATTCTCTGGATTTCCTCAATGTCTGTTGTTATTTCTCCCTTTTCATTTCTGATTTTGTTGATTTTGATTTTTTCCTTCCGTCTTTTAGTTAATTTGGCTAAGGGTTTGTCTATTTTGTTGATTTTCTCGAAGAACCAACTCTTGGTTTCATTGATTCTTTTACATTTCTTTTTGTTTCTAAGTTGTTGATTTCAGCCCTAAGTTTGATGATCTCCTGCCTTCTGCTCCTCTTGGGAGTGTTTGCTTCTTTTTTTCCAATTCACCCAGTTTAGCTGTTAATTTGCTAATATAAGCTGTCACAATTTTCTTTTTGAAGGCACTTAGTGCTATGAACTTTCCTCGTAGCACAGCTTTCATTGTTTCCCAAAGGTTTGGGTATGTTGTGCCTTCATTTTGGTTGGATTTTAAGAAGTCGTTGATTTCCTTCTTTATTTCTTCCCTGACCCAGTGGTCCTCTAGTAAAGAGTTGTTCAACTTCCATGAATGTATAGACTTTCTGTTGATTCTTTTGCTATTGAAGTTCAGCTTTATTCCATGGTTGTCTGATAAGATACAAGGGGTTATTTCAATTTTCTTGTATCTGTTGAGGCTATCTTTGTGTCCAACTATATGGTTGATTTTGGAGAATGTTCCATGAGGGGCTGAGAAGAAGGTGTATTCTTTTGTGTGAAACGTTCTGTAGATATCTGTTAGGTCCATTTGGTTCACGATCTCTGTTAGACTCATTATTTCTCTGTTTGGCTTCTGTCTTGATGATCTGTCCATGGTTGTGAGGGGGTTGTTGAAGTCTCCCACTACTGAAGTGTTTGGATCGATGTGCGATTTAAGTTTTAGAAGCGTTTCTTTTATAAATGTGGGTGCCTTTGTATTTGGGGCATAGATGTTCAATATTGAGATGTCCTCCTGATGAATATTTCCTTTAACGAGTATGTAATGCCCTTCTCTGTCTTTTTTTTATTAATTTCAATTGGAAGTCTATTTTGTTTGATATTAGAGTGGCTACTCCAGCTTGCTTCCTGGGTCCATTTGCTTGGAAAACCTTTTCCCAGGCCTTTACTCTGAGATAGTGTCTATCTTCAATAGTGAGATGTGTTTCTTGTATGCAGCAAAAAGATGGGTCTTGTTTACGGATACAGTCTGTAAGTCTGTGTCTTTTTATTGGCGAGTTGAGCCCATTGATATTGATGGATATTAGTGACCAGGGGTTGTTATTTCCCATAATTTTGGTATAGCTGGTCATCTTGTGTTTCTTTTTGTTTAAATGCTGTGGAGGTTTCTATTTCCTCTGTTTTCTTGGGTGTAGTTATCTTCTCTGTGTTGGAATTTTCCTTCTAGGATCTTCTGTAGGGCTGGGTTTGTGGGGAGATATTGTTTGAATTTGATTTTGTCATGGAATATCTTGTTTTCTCCTTCTATGTTGATAGAGAGTTTTGCTGGGTATAGTAGTCTGGCTGGGCACCTATATTCTCTCAGGGCTTGTAGGACATCTGTCCAGGACCTTCTAGCTTTTAAACTTTCTGAGGAGAAGTCAGGTGTAATTCTGATGGGTCTGCCATTGCATGTGACTTGGCCTTTTTCTCTTACAGCTTTTAATATCCTTTCTTTCTTCTCTACATTTGAAGTTTCTATTATTATGTGGTGAGAAGAATTTCTTTTCTGATCTAATCTGTTTGGTGTTCTGTAAGCCTCTTGGATTTTTACTGGCATCTCTTTCTTTAGGTTTGGGAAGTTTTCTTCTTTGATTTTGTTGAAGATATTTCCTGGACCATGGAGTCGGGAGTCTTCTCTTTCCTCTATGCCTATAATTCTTAGGTTCTGTCTTTTCATTGAGTCCTTGATTTCTTGGATATTGTGGGTGAGAAATTTTTTTAGCTTCTCCTTTTCTTTGGATGTTGTATTGATTTCTCCCATCGAATCTTCCATGCCTGAGATCCTGTCTTCCATCTCTTGAATCCTATTTTTAGTACTCAAATCCATAGTTCCTGTTCTCGTCCCTTGATTCTACATTTCCATTTTTAACTCTTACTGTTTTTTTTTATTGTTTCCATTTCCATTTTCATTTCTTGAGTGATTCTATTTGTTTTGTACATTTCCTGCTCCAGTTTGCTTGTCTTTGCCTGGAAGTCTTCCATTGCCCTCTCTTTTTCTTGTTCAAGTTGTCTCACCTTGTTCTGAAGTTCTCTAATGGTGTTTTCCATCACTTTCGTATGTGCAATTGTCGCTTCTTTGAATTCCTTCATAGATTTAAATTCTTCTTGAAGGGACTCTATCACTTTCCATAATGTAGAATTATCCTCGTTTTCATGTGTTTCAGCTGTGATGAGGTGGTCCGGGCTGGATGAAATAGCCTTGCTTTCTTTTGTTGGAGTCATTCTGCTCTGTTGGTTTTTTTTTTTTTTTTTTGGTCTGGGTCCTCTGGGGGTTAGAAATTTCTAGCTGTCTTCTGGACTTGGATCCACAGGGGGTGCTTTGGTGTAGGAGTCGAATTGCCTTACTCCACCCCTGTAAGGTGAGTCATTCAGCCCCGCCTCCTAGGTGGAAACCTAACTAATCCAGGGGGTGGATCTGTGTAAGCTCTGGTTCCCCAGAGAAAGGGCCAGTACTTGTAAATAAGTCCAATATACAGCACTTGCAAATCCCTCACAGTTTGCCCAGGGTTGGCTTCTGTGGTGGGTAAATCTGCTTTCACCCCCAATAGCCTTGCCGTTCCCACGGCCCGGGTCTGGAGACTAGCAAGCGATGTCCTGCTCGACTAAGTTCCCGTATACTGCAGTGGGTTCCAATCTACAATCTGATGGCACTCTGCAACTGAGCTGAGTGCACTTCCACGGGTCGCAACCTTTTGCCAGATAGCCGGATCGTCTGTGCAAGACCTGGGGGTGCCCAGCAGGCTGCAGATTATCTCTGAGTGGGGTCTGAGTCTACAGGCTGAGTATTAGGTTGGAACTTACCCAGCGTGTCTCTCCTGGTGGGGGAGGGGGATCCCGATTCCCGGATTCAGAGGCTTCCGTGCGTGTCCAAGAGTGGGAGGGAGCGTCCTGCCCAGGGAACCCCAGTGTTCCCTGGGTAGTTGAGTGAGGCCCAGGGGGTTCCAGGCATTTGTACAGCATCCTGCAACACCCGCCGCCCTTTGACTGTTTCCTGTGAGATCAAAATACGTCCCAGCGGGCCGCCGCCATCTTGGGTCCCCCCCCAATTTCTTGTTTTTAATTGCTGAGTAATATTCCAGTTACAGTCGTTCCAAAGCCTCTCAAGTTTAACAGTCCTTCATTCCATTGATAATTACTTCAGGGATTTTTGTTTGTTTTGTTTTTTCTATTTTTCTTCTTTTTTTAAATGGTTTGAGCATTTGCACATAGGGGCTAAGATTAGTTAAGGACAGACCTTTTTGTGAATGTATTTTCACACTTTGGTTTGTTGTTTGTGAGTAGACTCTGTAGCCAGGCAAGATGGCCTTGAGTGTATCGTGCGGCTGTGGCTGACTCTATTCTTTTTTTGTTTGTTTGTTTTGTTGTTTTTTTTTTTTGAGACAAGGTTTCTCTGTTTAACAGAACCCAGGCTGTCCTGGAATCACCTTGTAGACCAGGCTGGCCTCTAATGCACAGAGATACACCTGCCTCTGCCTCCTGAGTGCCGGGATTAAAGGCATGTGCCACCACTTCCGGCTGCTGACTCTGTTCTTAAATTCCGTGTTTCCTCATTCCATCTCTGAACTTGGGGACAATAGTGCATGCCCAGCTTGTTTTCATGTTTTTTTTTTTTAAGGTACACACCTCAAAACAGACTCCTGGATTTATGTACACTTAAATTTAAAAGGTCCTTTTATTTTTTGTAATGGGTTAAGATAATCCACATTCCTACCACCAATCTTTGGCCGTTTCTATGTTTTGTTTTTAGGCATTCTAATCAGTGTGGAATAATGATTTTGAGTAAATTTTCATGTTCAAGTTGGATTTTTAAAATATTTTTAATAAAGTGTCTTAAGTTTTCTGTTAGTACTTATTGGAGAAATTTCTTTATTGTAGATGTTTATATATTCTAAATGCACTTTCTTCATTGGGTGTGTGCATTGCATAACAGTCTGGAATTTGCCTGCTTATTTTACAATGCCCTTCCATGTCCAGAATATCTTAAGTTTCCATGAATTCTCAGCCTATTTCTTCAATAGTCTGTGAATATATACTCTTCCTAGGAGGCCTTTGTCTTCATGTAGAGGATTTATTTAGCTATTCTGGATAGGATGGCAATTGTATTGTCTTGATTACCACATTTCTATGAGAAATCTTCTGCTGTATGGTGAAGCCTGTTCTTCCACTTACAGTAGTATCTATCCAGTGTCAGTCAGCAACAGTTTAGAGTTTACAGAGTGCACATTTTACACCTCTTTAAAATGATCAGCTTTAAACCTTTCTGTCATAAATGCAAATGAAACTTTCTTAGTTTCATTTTTGGAATTTTCATTGCAGCTAAAAAGAAATGAAAATGACTTTTACATCCTGACCAAACTTCTCCAACCTTGCACCTTGCTGAACTTATTAACCCTGAGACTTTATTAGTGGAGTTTTCAGTATTTTTTTTTATAAAAGTCCATAGCTTCCTTGAGTAGAAACAGCTTAGTTCTTATAAAATGGGATTTTTCCTCCTTTTGTCTTTTCCTTGGCTAGATCTCATCTAGGTGTTTTCAATATGTGGTCGATGGTCCCCATTGCCAGATAAGCGAGTACTTCTGACTGCCCAGTACCTGAAGTCCCGGTTCAGCTCTGCTGTGACCAGTGCTATACTTCTCATGATTTAAACATCATGAGATTCACTGCGACATCTCGCTCAGTGACCACTTTTGCTCAGTGTCTCCTGAAGACTCAATGCAGAGTTCTGCAGTGTTAGTTAGGTAAAGTTGTTTGATGTTGTTTAGACCTGATGTTGATATTAGTGTGTGTGTATGTGTGTGTGTGTGTGCTTGTGCACGTGCACTCGCGTTTCCATGTACACATCCATTGTTGGTGAAATAAATTCTCTTTGGGTGCTGAATTTTCATGTTCAGTATTTTCACTTGAATCTTAATAAAATTTCTCTTTTTTTCTGCTCAAATTTTCAATTGTCTATACACATTTTTTAAATCTGTTTTCAACTCTCATCCATCATTTCTAATATAAGTACATCATTTATCTGCTTCCACATCTTATGGGTAATATTTTTCTGCTTCTTTCACACTATTTCTTTTTTTCATGTTTTGCACTAAACATTACATCTAAATTATATATTGATATTATTAGCACACTTAGTATTTCCCACAGGGAACAGGAGGCTTCTATCAAGCGGCTGGAGATGAGGGGTGGGTCAATCTAGTCAGTCCCTGAACAGCACCTGAATTTTGTTACAAGTTTCATTGAGATTGAATTATTGACTTTCTGAAAACATTCTGAAGGCAAAATTAGTGTCTTTCCTTCAGCATAGCCTGGAGTTTAAGCATCCCTGGGCTTTCACTGGCCTCTCTAGGCTGTATGATATTATATGTGGTTTTCAAATCATGCACAGAGCTATTTCTGGTTCACACTCTGTCTCTCCCACTCTTTGGGTCAGAGTTCTATTTTTCTGGCATTTATTCACCATCTATCTCCATGTTAGAAACATAAGGTGTTTCTTTGGGGTGCATGTCAGTTCCCAGTGGGCAACCAGTGAAGGTCTAATGTACCTCTAAGGAACATTCTCAGCTTGTCCACCCAAGCGTAGCTGGTGGGCAATCTCATCAGACTTTTGGCCCCAACTTCTATTCATAGGTAGAGCACAGGTTGCTGATAGGCTCTCGGGGAAGCTCCCTGCTCCACGGAATAGGATGAATAGTTCTCAGCCTCTCTCTATTAGACCACACACTATCAGTTGCTAGTCAATTCCAAGTACTGATTTTGCTTCTGTGCACAACTGGGACAGATTCTTCACTTCCTGTCTATGGCTTTCATTCTCCTCCATCAGTATCTTCTAGGAGGAAGCAGCATTGCACTATGCAGGAAAGAATTGTGTCCTCTGTCAAAAAGGCACAAATAAATTAGCTCTTTACTGGTTTTGTGGTACATATTGCAGGCCTGTTTACCACTTTTTAAAACAGCATGAGTTTTAAACTTGTGTAACTCAGCCATCTTTGAGTACTGTAGATACTGAGTATAACGAACTTTCCAGATTACTTATATAGACTTTATTTAAGTGACAGGTTATTTAATGGAACATGTTTTATTTGAAAGCTTCTATAAACAACTTTTGACTTATCTCTATTTAAGCCACTTTTGACTAATGACTTGCTGACTGAAATATCCCCTCTACCTGTGAAAAGCTTACAAAGATTTCCCACTCTCTCCAGATAATGCCCAAAGACTCCATTATAGAATGCAAATGCCTATTGATTGGTCTTGGAATCTTTGTCTGGATCACTGTGGGATCTAATTACACACATGATGTCCTATAATGTCTAAATATTCCCTGATAAATTTCACCCAAAGGCATCCTCACACATACAAAAGATTCAACCATGTGAAATCAGATGATCAAATTTGATCTAACACTAGCAACTAATCCATCCCAAACTTGTCATCAAAACACCTCTAAATAGTTGAGGAGATAACTCAGAAGGCAAAGCCTCCTACCACCAAATCTGAAGACCCGAGGTCCATTCTTGGGACTCACATGGTAAAAAGAGAAAACTGATTTCTAAAACCTGACCTCTGACCCCACATAGTGGCATGTGAATCCCCCCAAAAATATTTTTAAAATATCCTGTCTCGGTGAAGTCAGTTTTCCTCTCTCGGTCCAGGACTAAGTTCAGAATTGTGCATTGTGTTTGGTGGTCATGTTTTTGTTGTTGTTTGTCTGTTTGTTTTTAGTTCCTTCCAGGATACAATGGCTGGATGATCCTTCACTGTAGTTATGACTTTCATGGTTTTAGAGTGTTAATAATGTCAATTTGACATTCTTTGATGTGATATTGGACTATCTAGTTGTTTTCATGTTTAGATTCAGGCAATGTATTCTTGTCAGAGAGCTCGGAACAGTACAACATCTACATACACCATCACTGGAAATATTATCTTCAATAACCTGCTAAGTTTGGTACCTCTGAGGTTCCTGAAATATAAAGCCACCACTTTACCCATTGTAGATAAAAGTATGTCCTGATGAGCTGTTCCAAAACCATGAAATTATATGATGCTTCATCAAATTACTGCCAAGGACTCTCGTAGCAACTGATGGCTCCTACCTGGATCAACTGCCGTCTCACGGGGGTCACCATTCCAGCCATGGTGATTCATTGGCATTATACTTTAAGAGAGTTTTTTTTTTTAATTCATGAGTTCACTGTGGCCTGCTTAATGTCTACTTTTATTCAATGGGTTGTAATCTGGCTACTACTATTGCTTATTCAGACTGGGCTATTTCAGCCCCAAGTAGGTGTCCTTCTCATATGTCCATGACCCTCCAGGTAATTCCATATCATGGCTCACTTTTTAGTTACTCTTTTACATCCGTGGAATCACCTGGTTCTCCTCAGAGCTCACTTGTTTTAGTAGAAGCATCTGGAAGCCCAACATGTTCCTTGGCACTAAGGTAGTAGAGCTTCTAAGTCCTATCATATGACAGAAGTATGCTTGCCTGGCTGTAATCAGTAACACATTCTAACTATACACACACCTGTAGTTCTCGTCACCCCCCCTCTCTTTCATAATTGAATATTTTAGCCATTCTGGTTCTATTTATAGATATAATTTTTTTTTTGTATAGGGGCACCTGGCTCCCAGTCTTCAGTTTAGTTAATTGTTTGCTTAACAGTTTTGCATATAGCAAACCTTCCCACCAGCAATTTTGGAGCCTCCACAGTTGCTTTTTCCTCTGAGTTTGTCATGGGCATCAGAGTAGCTGTGATGACACACCTGACTCTCCAGAGATCAGGCCTACTAGCTTCATTTTTGGGGAGGGGTGAGGGCTGTGAGATTCAGGAAGCTTGTGAGATATGAGTCCTTTACAGGCTTTGAATGAGATGCTCTTCTTCCTGAGGGACTAAGCTGTTGCATGAAATATCAATACTTATAAATGACACATATAGCATATAATTATTAGGGCAAGGGAGTTGTTCCTTATCCCGCTACTTCTAAATAAACACACAGAAACCTGTGGGATCTTAACCATTTGGACTGGAACTGGGCAGATATTTTTGGGTTTTTTTTTTTTTTTTGTTCGTTTGTTTTTGTTTTCTTGAGACAAGGTTTCTTTGTATAATAGCCCTGTCTGTCCTGAACTTACTTTGTCAACCAGGCTAGCCGCGAACTCACAGAGACTTGCCTGCCTTTGCCTCCCGGCTAGGCAAGATCTTAACTGTCTAAGCTAGCTTTCTATTTCCCAGCCCAAACCCCCATAAATACTTGCACATGTCCCAAATGGTCAGGTTGCCTGAGAAGGTTGCTCCCAGCCATGTGCTCTTCTCTTCCATCTTAACCCATCATGTCTCCCCTTCTTCTTCTTTCCTCTCCTCTCTTCTTCTCTGTGTTCCTTCTCTTCCTCCAAAAGCCCATGAACCTTAGCTCCGCCTACCTCTTTCTCTGCTCCCGCCCAGACTAAGGCTATTTTATTCAACCAGTCAGGACTAGATTAGCTTGCAAGGTTACAGATGTCATTTTGGGCACTTGAGTGTGTGCTCCTGAAAAACATCAAGGGGACCTCAGGGAGAAAATTAATTAACATTAGAGTTCATGGTATCAGATGGACCTTCAGAACTAATCACCATCACAGAAGCCATAAGCCTTTGACTTGGGCAAAGTGGCAAATCAATGCTGTTGTCAGCAGCTACAGGTAACTGAGTGGTTCACCATATTAGATGTTTCTCCCAAGGAAATGTGATGAAATGATCCTGGTCCCTCTCCTCAGCATCTCCTCAACCTTTAGCCTTACCACGTTCTATGTCACATATTTTAAGATTGTGTGAGTTTGTGATGTGCACATTAGTGCAGGTTACCACGGCCATCAGATAATGATACTAGATCCACCAGTGTTGGAGTTAAAGGCCGCCGAGAGCCTCCCTGAAGTGTATATTGGAAACCAAACCCAGACCTCTGCCAATGCTCTTAATCACTGAGCTATCTCTTCAAATCCCTTTTCTCATCTTTTTATCCTGAACTACCAGTCATCTCAAGAAGAGAGAAGTTAAAAGACAGAAAGGAGAAAGCAAAATAATTTCCTTTTTTTCTCCCTACATGCCCCTATCCCCAAAGATACTTGAAACCAAATTTAAAACTATTTTGTACCAACTTTAATCTGTGTGTCTGTAGTTAGGAGCAAAAATGCTTTATGAAGATTCTATGTATAAAAAATTGAAAAAAAAAAACACCTTTGCAACATGTGTACCAGTTTTCTATCACAGTTGTAACCATCATACAAGCGACGGTTGTAACCATCATATAAGCGCCGGCTTTGAGCATTATGTATCTGTGGCTGAATGCTGATGGAGGTCAGAAATCTGAATGGTCCTCACTGGGCAAGTGTTGGCAAAGCCATATTGCTTCTTAACATCCTAATGGAAAATCAGTTTCCTTGCTTTTCCCAGCTTCAAACCTCCAGCATCCCTTGCTTTGTCCTCCTTTCCTCCAGAAAGGCAGCATTTTCCAATTTCTAGTTCTAAATTTTGTTCCACCTCTCTTCAACTTCCAAGGTTCTTATGACTTATACTCCAACATCTGCTTAGGACAACTTCTCTGTTTTTTTTTGTTTGTTTGTTTTTTATACTTCATTTTTTAATTTCTTCAAGTTACATCTCAGTCACAATCCCTTCCCTACTCTCCCCTTCTGTCCCACCCTTCCACCCTCTTCCCCCCCAACAGCTCCCCTTTTCAGTCCAACAAATGGTTCCTTCTTTTATAACAGTAAATACTATACAAAACAACAGAAATAAATACGCCACAATTATGAGAGTTAAATGTCTTAGCATACATTCCCAATGTCCAGTCCATATGTATTTGGCCCCTGACTTTAACATTCTTCTATCTAACCACAACTTTTCTGTTTTAAGGTCAGTTTATTAGCAAACTTAACTCTTCTTTGCTGTATAGTAAAACAAGTCCAGAGGTTGGCCGGGGAGTATGATGGAGACATCTGGGGAAGCAATTATCCTGCTTCCCGTGAGACAAAGACTGGCATTGGAAACATATGAGTAACTTACAACTCAGAAGAACTAACTATCCTATCAGGAAAGTGAAAAAAGAGCATCCCCAGCAAATGAAGGGGAAAGTAGATAATGACTTAAAGCATTTCAAAGACTACTCAGTCTACCAATTATACAAACTAGAGAAAATAGAGACAAGTGTCGCCTAATCACATTGGCAGACACATTTTTCCTCTTAATTATCACCAGTGTTAGTGTAGACTGAGAGAAAAAGGCATATATATTACTGGTATAAGTAGAAACTGATACTGCATTTCTGGACTAATTGGTATATATATGTGGCCTTAAAAGTGTGCAAACCATTTGTCTCATTAAGTCTATGTCTAGAAGTTTATCCTAGGGTAAAACAAACAAACAAAAAAAAGGATGAAGGTTTAGCTATAACTTAGTGGTAGAGTAACTGAATTCCACTCCAGCACCACATACACACAGATGGGTAACCAAACACTTATAAAATATTTGTGATGGGGCTGGAAATTTACCTCAACAATTAAGAGCACTCACTACTCTTGCAGAGGACTCAGGTTCGGTTCTCAACACCCACGTGGCAGCTCACAACCATCTGTAACTCCAGTTCTGGAGGATCCTATTCTGCACATGTACTGCATACATGGGACACACATACATGTGGGCAAAATACTCATATTCTTAAAATAGAAATAAAATTTCTCTAATATTTTTGAGACAGATTCTCATTATGTATTCCAGGCTCACCAAAACTTCCCAGAGATCCACCTGCCCCAGGCAGTCAAATGCTAGGGTGAAAAGCATGGATCACTGTTCTCAGCCCTAAAAATAAAATCGTAACATATATTTGTGAGGGTCTTTTTAGTTAACAGTTGAAATATTGAAATGCTTGCTGTAATGGAATTGCTTTGATGTACATTCATATATTATAAAAAATATATTCACAGAAATTTTTGTTTATAAAATGTATTTATGGGAAAGGTGCTAATTTAGAAAATGTGGCTAGACTCAGAAGACCTAATTCTTTCACACAAAATCTGCTTTAAATATTTTGGTGGTGGGATCCAAGATGGTGGCGGCCCACACAGACGCATTTTGAACTCAGAGAAAAAAGCCATACAGCCACAGAGTTATAAGGTGCTGAGCAACAATCTGAGTGACTGGAACCAGCTGGGTTTCACCCAGCTACCCAGGGACCATTAAAAGTTCCCTCTCTTGGACACTCAGCAAAACACACCGACAGAAGACGCTGAATCCAGGAATCGGGAATCATCACCAGGAGAGGGACAGGGTAAGAGCTACTCAAATACTCAGCGGGCAGATCCGAACCCCAGACAGGTTTACTCACCAGCCTCCTGGGCCCCCTGATCCCACGCAGGCGTCCTGGCTATTTAGCTCAGGGTTGCGGACCCGTGGGAGTGGAATACACTTTTAGCGGAGCCACAGCTGCATTTTGGAAAGCACAAGCATGTTTGTGCTTCCCCAGAGGGGTGCTGGACATACATACCAGCCCCTCTATTGGATTTATGGTCACTGGGAAGAATGCAGCAGCTGGACAGAGGATCGGGATACACTTCTGGCAGCAGATTATGCTGTAGCTCCACTGCAGTGTACCGGAACTGGGAAGACAGTGGCCCCATTTGCCAGTATCCAAAGCCAACTCCATACACACATAGGTGGAGCTGTGAGAGTGGCAGAAGGCGGGAGGCCAGGTTGGAAGGCAGATTTGTTCTCCACAGGGTCCAAGCCCTGGGCAAAGTGTGGGGTTAATATCAGACTCTTTTGCTAGTGCTGGCAAGAAACCAGAGCTTAAGCATATATAGTTCCATCCCTGGAACAGTGAAGTTTTGGCCTGGGGACAGTGCTGAGTGACTCACCTTTAGGGCATGGAGTCAGGTCCTTTCAAGACTCCAGCAGGCGGTCTCAACCCCCAAACTTGGGACCTCCAGAGTCCACAGAATCTGTGCCTGGACACACAAGACCATACCAGCAGAGTCGCTGCAGGCTGAATACTCAGTGTGCAACACAGAGAGCTCTGACTTGTGAGCAGGGCCATTCCTCATTGCCTGGGAGTGGGCTGCACCAGCTCACAGTGCCCCTGGCTATTAGATGCACATCGACCCTGAGAACCTCCTGAGAGCAGCTGGGGAGGACCACAAACACGGTCCCGACACGTAAGCTGCAGGGGAACTACAACCCCACCCAACAGTCTACAGCCAACCAACCTGCACTGTGATCTATATGAAGACCAGTTGGATCCCTGGAACCTACAGGAACACATCCCATCATAATCCCTCACTTGAGTCCCCAATTGGGACAAAACAGGAAGGGGTGAGCTCTGAGAGACACACTGAGAACCTCCTCACAAGGCCCCATCCAGCCAGTGGAAAGTGACAGATCACCAAGTGATATGACTGCTACACCAAAGTGCTCCCTTTGGCACCAAGCCCAGAAGGCACCAGGAACAAACAGCTAAGAACAACCAAATGGCAAAAGGACAGCGAAAAAAACAGAACCAACAGAAGTCAGGAAAATATGATCCCAACAAAACGCAACTATGATAGTACAGCAATCTGTACTTCACTACAGCTGAAACACATGAAAACAATGAAAATCCTACATTATGGAAAGTGATAGAGTCCTTTCAAGAAGAATTTAAATCTATGAAGGAATTCAAAGAGTCACAATTTTACAAGTGAAAGCAACGGAAAATACCATTAGAGAGCTCCAAGTCAAAGTGGCTAAACTTGAACAGGAAAGAGACAAGGCAATTAAGGATTTAAAAGATATCAAAGATTTACAGGCAAAGACAAGCAAATTGGAGCAGGAAATGTACAAAACGAATAAAATCTTTCAAGGTATGAAAATGGAAATGGAAGCAATAAAGAAACCACAGTCAGAGTTAAGAGTGGAAGTGGAGAATCAAGGGAAGAGACCAGGAACTACAGACATGAGTATCAAAAATAGAATGCAAGAGATGGAAGAAAGGATCTCAGGCATGGAAGATTCATTGGAAGAAAACAGTACAACATCCAAAGAAAATGAGAAAGCTAAAAAAGTTCTCACCCATATAATACAAGAAATCAAGGACTCAATGAAAAGATGGAACCTAAGAATTGTAGGCATAGAGGAAAGAGAAGATTCCTGACTCCAAGGTCCAGGAAATATCTTCAACAAAATCATAGAAGAAAACTTCCCAAACCTAAACAAAGAGATGCCAATAAAAATCCAAGAGGCTTACAGAACACCAAACAAATTAGATCAGAAAAGAAATGCCTCTCGCCACGTAATAATTTAAACTTCAAATGTACAGAACAAAGAAAGAATATTAAAAGCTATAAGAGAAAAAAGTCAAGTAATGTATAATGGCAGACCCATCAGAATTACACCTGATTTCTCCTCAGAAACTCTAAAAGCTAGAAGGGCCTGGACAGATGTCCTACAAACCCTGAGAGAACATAGGTGCCCAGCCAGACTACTATAACCAGCAAAACTCTCTATCAACATAGATGGAGAAAACAAGATATTCCATGAAAAAATCAAATTTAAACAATATCTACCCACAAACCCAGCCCTACAATAGATCCTAGAAGGACAATTCCAACCCAGAGAAGATAATTACATGCAAGAAAACAGGGGGAATAGAAAACTCTATGACTGCTAAACCAAAAGAAACACAGGACCACCAACTATACCAAAATAATGGGAAATAACAATCTCTGGTCACTAATATCCATAAACATCAATGGACTCAACTCCCCAATAAAAAGACACAGGCTTGCAGATTGGATCCATAAGCAAGAACCATTATTTTGCTACATACAGAAACACATCTCACTAACAAAGATAGACACTATCTCAGAGTAAAGGGCTGGGAAAAGGTTTTCCAAGCAAATGGACCCAGGAAGCAAGCTGGAATAGCCATCCTAATATCGAACAAAATAGACTTCCAACTGAAGTTAATAAAAAAAAAGACAGAGAAAGGCATTACATACTCGTTAAAGGAAATATTCATGAAGAGGACATCTCAATATTGAACATCTATGCCCCAAATACAAAGGCACCTACATTTGTAAAAGAAACTCTTCTCGAACTTAAATCGCACATCAATCCCCAAGCATTAGTAGTGGAAGACTTCAACACCCCATTAATAAAAATGGACAGATCATCAAGACAGAAGCCAAACAGAGAAGTAATGAGTCTAATAGAAATCTTGAAACAAATGCACCTAACAGATATCTACAGAACATTTCACCCAAACACAAAAGAATACACCCTCTTCTCAGCACCACATGGAACCTTCTCCAAAATCGACCATATAGTTGGACACAAAGATAGCCTAAATGGATACAAGAAAATTGAAATAACCCCTTGTATCTTATCAGACCACCATGGAATAAAGCTGGACTTCAACGGCAACAGAATCAACAGAATGCCTACACACACATGGAAATTGAACAACTCTTTACTGGATGACTACTGGGTCAGGGAAGAAATAAAGAAGGAAATCAAAGACTTCTTAAAATCCAACAAAAATGAAGACACAACATACCCAAACCTATGGGACACAATGAAAGCTGTGCTACGAGGAAAGTTCATAGCACTAAGTGTCTCCAAAAAGAAAATTGTGACAGCTCATATTAGCGAATTAACAGCTAAACTGGATGAATTGGAAAAAAAAGAAGCAAACACTCCCAAGAGGAGCAGAAGGCAGGAGATCATCAAACTTAGGGCTGAAATCAACAACTTAGAAACAAAAAGAAATATACAAAGAATCAATGAAACCAAGAGTTGTTTCTTCGAGAAAATCAACAAAATAGACAAACCCTTAGCCAAATTAACTAAAAGACAGAAGGAAAAAACCCAAATCAACAAAATCAGAAATGAAAAGGGAGAAATAACAACAGACATTGAGGAAATTCAGAGAATATTTGGATCCTACTTAAAAAATCTATACTCCACCAAATATGAAAATTTAAGCAAAATGGACAATTTTCTTGATAGATTCCACCTACTGAAGCTAAACCAAGATCAGGTTAACAGATTAAACAGCACTATAACCCCTAGAGAAATAGAAACATTCATTAAAAAATATCCCAACCAGAAAAAGCCCAGGGCCAGATGGTTTCAGCACAGAATTCAAAGACCATCAAAGAAGAGCTAACACCAATACTCTTCAAACTCTTTCACAAAATAGAATCAGAAAGAACACTGCCAAACTCATTCTATGAGGCCACAGTCACCCTGATTCCTAAACCACACAAAGACCCAACAAAGACAGAGAACTTCAGACCAATCTCCCTCATGAACATAGATGCAAAAATACTTAATAAAATACTAGCAAACCAAATCAAGAACACATCAAAAGTATCATACACCGTATCAAGTAGGTTTCATCCCAGGAATGCAGGGATGGTTCAACATATGAAATTCTATCAACATAATTCACCATATATATAAGATGAAAGAAAAAACACATGATTATCTCACTAAATGAGGAAAAAGTATTTGACAAAATCCAACACCCCTTCATGCTAAAAGTTCTGGAGAGAACTGGCATACAAGGACCATATCTAGAAATAATAAAGGCAATATACAACAAGCCGGTAGCCAACATCAAATTAAATGGAGAGAAACTTGAAGCATTTCCTCTAAACTCAGGGACAAGACAAGGATGCCCACTTTCGCCATATATCTTCAATATAGTACTTGAAGTTCTTGCTAGAGCAATAAGACAACTAAAGGAGATCAAGGGGATACAAATTGGAAACAAAGAAGTCAAATTATCTATATTTGCAGATATATAATAGTATACATAAGCGACCCCAAAAATTCCACCAGAGAACTCTTAGAGCTGATAAACACCTTCAGCAAGGTGGCTGGATAAAAAATTAATTAAAAATTCAGAAGCCCTTCTCTATACAAAACAATGAATTGGCGGAGAAAGAAATCAGGGAATCATCTCCCTTCACAATAGCCACAAACAATATAAAATACCTGGGTGTAACTCTAACCAAGCAAATAAAGGACCTGTACAACAAGAACTTCAAGCCCTTCAAGAAAGAAATTGAAGAGGTCATCAGAAGATGGAAAGATCTCCCATGCTCATGGATAGGTAGGATCAAGATAATAAAAATGGCCATCCTGCCAAAAGCAATATACAGATTCAATGCAATTCCTATCAAAATACCAACACAATACTTTATAGACCTTGAAAAGCTATATTCATACAGAACAACAAAAAACCCAGAATAGCTAAATCAATCCTGTACAATAAAACAAAAAAAAATCTGGAGGTATCACCGTCCCATATTTCAAGCTGTACTACAGAGCAATAGTAGTAAAAACAGCATGGTACTGCTGTAGAAACAGACCAGTGGATCAATGGAATCTAACTGAAGACCTAGAAATGAACCCACACACCTATGGTCACCTAATTTTTTACAAAGAAGCCATAACTGCACAATGGAAAAAGGACAGCATCTGTAACAAATGGTGTTGGTCCAACTGGATGTCCACTTGTAAAAGAATTAAATTAGACCCATACTTAACACCTTGTATAAAACTTAAGTCCAAGTGGATCAAAGACCTTAACATAAGGCCGGTCACACTAAATCTACTAGAAGACAAAGTGGGAAAAATCCTCGAACACCAACAGCTCAGGCTCTAAGACCAACAATCAATAAATGGGACCTCATGAAACTGAAAATCTTCTGTAAGACCAAAGACCCTGCCATTCAAACAAAACGGCAGCCTACAGATTGGGAAAAAATCTTCACCAACCCCACATCTGACAGAGGGTTAATATCCAAAATTTACAAAGAACACAAGAAATTAAATGCCAAGAAACCAAATAATCCAATTTTAAAAATGGGGTAAAGTGCTAAAGAGAGAATTCACAAGGGAGGAACTCCTAAAGGCTGCGAGACGTTTGAAGAAATGCTGAGCATCCTTAATCATCAGAGAAATGCAACTCAAGTCGACTCTAATATTCCATCTCACACCTGTCAGAATGGCTAAGATCAAAAGCTCAAATGACAGCACATGCTGGTGAGGGTGTGGAGAAAGGGGAACCCTACTCCATTGTTGGTGGGAGTGCAGGCTTGTGCAACCACTATGGAAGTCAGTCTGGCGATATCTTAGAAAACTTGGAATTGCTCTGCCTAGGTACCCAGCCATACCACTTCTGGGTATACATCCAAATGACTCCTCATGGAATCACAAGGAAGTTTCCTCATCTATGTTCATAGCAGCCTTATTTGTAACAGCTAGAGACCAGAAACAACCCAGATATCCCTCACCTGAAGAATGGATTAAAAAACTGTGGTACATCTACACAATGGAATATTTCTCAGCTATCAAAAGCAATGAAATTATGCACTTTTCAGCCAAATGGATGGAACTAGAGAAGCTCATCCTGAGTGAACTAACCCAGACTCAGAAGGATGCACATGGCATCTATTCACTTATAGTTGGATTTTAGCTATATATTACAGGATATCTATACTACAACCATCGCACCAGAGGAAACATGGACATAGATTTTTTTTGTTTTGTTTTTTGTTTTCTCTCTGTGTCAATTAGACACTTTTCCCTCGTGGTACTGCCTTGTAAGCCCCCAGTGTATGAGGAGGCTCTTGGCCCTCATATGACTGCTGAACTGGGGCAGGCGAATGTTATGTATGGACACTCCACTCCAGAGGAATCAGATGAAAGAGTTAGGGGGTAGAGGGTGGGAGGGCGGGACTGGGTAGGGTGGAAAGATGACACTATGATGAAGATGTAACCTGAAGCAATAAATAAATAAATTTATTTTAAAAAATTGGTGGGTGTTTCTCGGCCATTAGAGAAACAATTCTTTTGTGAATTCGTGGTCTAGCTCTGTGCCTCATTTTTGGACTGGATTATTTGGTTTTTGGCATTTAATTCCTTGAGTTCTTTTTATATTTTGGATATTAGCTGTAACCCTCTGTTGGATGTGGGGTTGGTAAAGCTCTTTTCTTAATCTGTAGGCTGCTGTTTTGTTCTAAGAACAGTGTCCTTTGTCTTACAGAAGCTCTTCAGTTTCATAAGGCCCCATTTATTGATTGTTGATCTAAGAGACTGAACTATTGTTCTGCTCAGGAAGTTGTCACCTGTGCCAATTAATTTGAGGCTTTTCTCCACTTTCTCTTCTATTAGATTTAGTGTGTCTAGTTTTATGTTAAGATCTGTGATCCTCCTGGACTTAAGTTTTGTTGAAGGTGATAAATATGGGCCTATTTGCCTACTTCTGCATGTTTTCATCCAGTTAGACCAGCGCCATTTGTTGAAGATGATTTCCTGAATCTCTAATGGCTGAGAGACACTTGAATAAACACTCAACGTCCTTAATCATCAGAGAAATGCAACTCAAGACGACTTTGAGATTCCGTCTCACACCTGTCAGAATGACATTTACACAATGGAGTACTACTGAACTATCAGAAATGAGGAAATTATGCAATTTGCAACCAAATGGATGGAACTAGAAAAGCTCATCATGAGTGAGCTAACTCAGACTCAGAAAGATACACATGGCATATATTCACTTATAACTTGATTTTAGCCATTACAGTATAAGATAACCATCCTACAATAAATAGACCCAAAAGAGCAGGAATAGGGACTTGGTTACCTGTCAGTGGGATACTCCACCCTAGTGCAACTGCCATTTATGCCTCCTTTGCAAGAGGAAGCTCTTAGACCTCATGTGACTAACGATCTGAGGGTGACTGATACACAAGACACCACACACAGGAGGGATGGGATGGGTGGGAGAGGAGGTAGAGGATGGGAGGGAGAGGCTGAGAGGGGTTGCAATGGAGACTTAACCAAGTAATAAATAAATGTTTAAAAAATTCAAATGGCAGCATATGTTGCCGTGGTTGTGGAGAAAGGGGAACACTCCTCCATTGCTGGTGGGACTCCAAACTTGTACAACCACTATAGAAATCAGTCTGGCAACATCTTAGAAACCTTGGAATAGCTCTACCTCAAGACCCAGTCATACCACTCCTGGCTATATACCCAAAAGATTTCTCACCAAGCCACCAGACATCTTCTTAACTATGTCCATAGCAGCTTTATTTGTAATAGCTAGAAACATGAATCAACCCAGATGTCCTTCAACTGAAGAATGGATTAAAAAAAAAAGCAGTGGTATATCCACACAATGGTATTATACTCAGCTATCAGAAACAAGGACATCATACAATTTGCTGCCAAATGGATGGAAATTGAAAGTTCATCCTGAGTGAGCTAACCCAGACCCAGAAAGATACATATAGCATGCATTCACTTATAACTGTATTTTAGCCATATAGTTCAGGATAGCTATCCTACAATGAATAAACCCAAAGGAACATGGACTTTGTTACCTGTTAGTGGGACAATTCATCCTAGTGGAACTGACATGTAGGCCCCCAGTACAAGAGGAAGCCCTTAGCCCTCATGTAACTGGTGAACTGAGGGGGCTGGTATGTGGGGGCGCTCCACACCAGAGGAGTAGGATAGGTTGGAGAGGAGGTAGAGGGTGGAAGGGTGGGACTTGGAAGAATGGAGGGAGGGGGCTGTGATAGGGGTGCAACTTGAATTAATAAATAAATATTTGAAAAGGGAAAAAAGAAAAAAAGGTTTTAGACATGATTCAAAAAAATTTAGTGGGTTTTTCATTTGTTTTTATATTTCAGTTTTACTATATATGTACAATGAAACTACAGAAATCTAAAAGTATTTATTGAGATGGAAAAAATCTATTGAGACTTGAAAAATACTGCATGAAAATATCTTATTAGGAAGTAATATGAGGGTAGAGATGTGTCTGAGTAGCTAAGGACAATGGCTGCTCTTTCAGAGAACCCAGGTTTAATTCTCAGTACCTACATAGTAGCTCACAACCATCTGAAGTTCCACTTCCAGGGCATCCAATGCCCTCTTCCTGGCCTCTCCAGGTACTGGGCACACATGCAATGCACTGACATAGATACACTCAAAACATCCATGCATATAAATATATGATCAAATAAAAAGAAGAAGAAGAAGAAGCAGGTCAATGTGGCTCACACCTTTAATCCTAGCCCTCGGGAGGCAGAGTCAGTGTGGTCTACAGAGGGAATTCTAGGACATCAGGGCTACACAGAGAAACCTTGTCTCAAAAAACAAAACAAAAAGAAGAAGAAGAAGAAGGAGAAGGAGAAGAAGGAGAAGAAGAAGAAGAAGAAACTTAAGTTTAGGACTGTTGTTCAGCAAAGAGAGCATATAGTTATGCTCAAGGTCCAGAGTCCATGTCCTAAGGTCAAAGCCCAAACCCCAATCCACAATGATTCCATCCATCTGTGAAAGAACATATGACAAGGCAATGTCTTTCATGTGCATGGTGGGGTAATGTCTGATATTTTAATGTATTTTTATTATCTTTACCTTAAGGATAGCTTAAAGCATTAAAAGTATTTTTACTTTTTGAGGAAAGTTAAGACTGAAAAGTTCAACTGAAATCTAGTTTTTTTTCCTGTTAATTCTTAGTTTATGGGCTGCTCATTTCCTAATTATGAAAGTAAAAACAGGAGAAAGAGAAACACAACACTCCTCCTTTGCTGGTGGGCATGCGAATTTGTACAACCACTTTGAAAATCAATCTGGTGATATCTTAGAAAATTGGAAATAGTTCAACTTCAAGACCCAATCATACTGTTCCTTGGCATATATCCAAAAGATACTTCATCAAACCACAAGGACATAGCCTCAATAGTGTTCATAGCAGTCTTATTCATAATAGCCAGAAACTAGAAACAACCCAGATGTCCTTCAACTGAAGAATGGATTTATAAAAATTGTGGTACATTTACACAATAGAATACTACTCAGCTATCAGAAACAAGGAAATCATGCAATTTGCAACCAAATGGATGGAACTGGAAAAGCTCATTGTGAGTGAGCTAACTCAGACCCAGAAAGATGCACATGGTATGTACTCTCCTTATAATCAGATATTAATCATATAGCATAGGACAACTATCCTTTAACCCACAGACCCAAACAAATAGGAACCTAGTATAACTGTGCAAGGAAAAACTTCACCCAGCAGCAAGTCATGGATCCTGTTGCTTGTTAGTGGAACAACTTACCCTAGCAGGACAGCCATATCAAGCCCCAGTACATGAGGAAGCTGTTAGCCCTCATGTGACTGATAAACTGAGGGGGTTTGATATGTGGGGGCTCCCCACATCTGAGGAGGAGGAGAGGACGGAGATGGGGAAGAAGGAAGGAGGGAGGATGGGGCTGGAGAGGAAGAGGGAGGGGACTTTGATCGAGATGTAACTTAAGCAAGTAAATTAATTAAAAAAAAGTTTTTTTAAAAAAATTGAAAAATGTTAGCTATGCATAGAATTCAAGTAGGCATACCTTGTTCAAAAAAGTAAGAACATTTTCTAGTTTTATAATGAAGAGTAGAAGAAAATTATTAAAAACATTTTAAATCATTACATACAATATACACAAATTAAAGTGAAAAACCCCATTTGCCATACCATTTATTTTCTGTACACTAATGTTGTAAATGTCTCCTGACCCGTGAAAGAACAGGAACTAAATTGTTGTGAGTTGTGCCAGGCCAGAGGATGTTGGGAAAACTCACCCAACCGGACTTGACAGAAGAGATATTCAGAATGTTCTACTCCTAAAAAATAAAGTCAGAGAACCAAGAACACAAATTTCACCTCATAATCTTTCAAATTTTCCTTTTCAAGACACTGGAGTTTGTACAAATTTGTGTACAAAAAAGCAAACATTAGCTGACCTATTAAAAATGATTAAGATAATCTACTCCCTAAGAGAACACCCAGTTCAGTAAGCAAGAGGTTATCTAGCTGGGGTAAGTGCAGTCAGTTGATGAGGTAAGCACAAAGTGCCAAGGGAGGAGAAAGTTGACCCTGGGTCACAAGGAATCTCCTGTGTGGGTGTCAGAGTTTTAATGGAACATGACACCTGCTGGATTCCATTTGGAAGAGCAGGGTGAAGTCAGCCTACTTGACTGTCTCTTCAGGATCCCTGCTGTTACCAAGAGCTTCAGTGTCTCATAGGATAATAGGGTGGTCTTTCATCGGCCTTCCTTAAGCCGAGGGGTGCTCAAGGAAGAGGGAGAGATGCCCATTCTATTTGCAGCCATTAGATCTCCAGCTTCAGTCCTACCTCTGGCCTAGCCTGGTCCTGCCTTCTTCTTGCCTTTGGTTCCATGGATTTAAGCAAATCCCCAGGGACCATGAAGCCATACCAAGCTGAAGCACCTTTGTCAGCCCATTTTTTCTGAGGACATGCCCCCTCTCAGGAGGAAAACTGGCTTTTCTTCCAAAAGGCTTTATGACTGTGTGGAGTTGCAAAAATTAGGTATTGTTAAGGAAAAAGCATTGGTAGCTAAACTCTAAAGAGTAGTAACATTTGAGATGAGTAAAACCAAGAAGAAGAGATCATAATTAGCCAAGAAGTGGAAGAGTGGGCCTGGGATTGGGAAGGGACACCTAATGATCTGCAATTCTGTTTCTTTAAATCCTTCCTTAAAAGATTTATTTCAAATTATGCATATGTGTGTCTGCAGGTGGTTATATGCACCCGAGGAGGCCAGAGCATCTCACCTATGGATGTAGGGTTACAGACAGCTGTGAGCAACTTGGTTAGTTCTAGGAACTGAACCCAGGCGTACTGAAAGAGTAGTCAGTGCTCTTAACTGCCAAACAATATCTCTAGCCCTTGGTTCTATTTCACAAAGTAGATGCACATGGGTATATTTTATTATTGTTTAAAGTGTAGGTATATTTATATATTGTCTTTTATATACATGAAATATATGATGACTAGACATGAAAAAGTGGATGAAGAAGTCAGAACACTTCCTGCAGGAAGACCAAGTGTTATCTGGGTTGCTGAGGTTGATCCCATGTGTGACTGAAGTGTCCAAGAGAAGATAAAGAGAAGCTGCCAAGCATACACACCATGAGATACTTTCATTCGTTTACTGTTACTTTGTTCTTATTTTCTCTGAAGTGGCCACGCAGTCTCTATTTCATTCTAGTGTATTTCCGACGAACCTTTCTCTACTAGGATAGGAATTTTTGCTAAGCAACAGCAGGCTTTTGAATTAGATGTGGGATTTCCATTAAGTTAGAAGGGCCTATCGGATATGAAGGTGAATGGCCAAAGCAGCAAGCATCAAACAGACCAACATAGAAGGATTTGCATTGTGCTTCAACAGAGGGGCCGTTTAATGGAGTCACAAGGGAACCATGGGAATTGTGTGTTCCTGTCAACTAGAGAGCAAAGGAAGCCGCCACTTCTTCAGCAAAGGGGAGCTTTGTAGAGGAGGAAGGATTGTCTGAGGCATCCGAGAGACACAGTGGAGTTTGAACGTGTGGGAAAAAAAAATGGTCTGGCTTTGAATTATTTGTGGTCATGTTGCTATTTTGACTATGACGGTTCAAGAACTCCCTGCATGGTGATCTCCACAGGCCTGCAACAGATTGCCCAGGAATTCTCCACCGTGGCTTCCACCTCTTCCTGGCCATCCTTTTCCCCAAACCACGAAACCCAAATGAATGTGTTTTGTTCTAAATGGGCACAGTCTTAAATATGAAACCAGGAATTTTGGTTTGAGAATAGTCAACAGTTGATGGCATTTATATTTTCTGGCCTTTGTTTTCGAAGCAAAGATAAACTAACATCCTCCATCTGTGCTTGCCTCTTTCCAGTTAACCTAAAAGTGGATCTTTCATGCTGGCCCTTCCCGACTGCGTGCTGCTTATTTTTAAATCTGTTTCTTCAACAGTTGAAGTGGGCCTGCCTTTTAGCGTTCAATTTTACTTCATAATGGACGGAGGAAGGGCATAAGTTACAAAGCCTGTGGGTCAATGTTCAGCAGCGATGAGTCCATCAACTCACTTCTGTTTCCCTCTTCTCTTTTATTTTCCCTGCTCTCATTCTTCTTTGTTGTCTTTCCCTGATGTCCCAGGATCCTCTGGGTGTTCTCTAGAGAAGGGTCCAGATTTGGAATGACTTGTGTTTATTGATCTGATAAATAACAGAAAATTTTTGCCTGCACTTTCATGGGATGAAAATAATGACTAAAAGGGGAAGTTTCAAGCAGTTGCTTAAATTTAGGCCTAATAAAGGAATTTGGTTGTTGATATAAATATTAGTTGAGATGCTAGAGATAGGATGGAATTATTTTTCTGTACTCTGTTTAAAATGATTCATATTTTTTTCAAATGCTGAGGAAAAAAATATGACACTGGCCTGTCAGGTGTATAAGAAAACTCATTTTGTTGATTTTGTGTAATATTTTTAGTATTCAAAATTCATTTAGATTTAAGTAGTCATCATACATAAGTGTTCAATTTTTTCTTTATTACATGTTTGTTATTTTGTTTCACTTCCTTCCTAAGAAACTCTCAGATTATACAAGTGTAAGCCCCACTCTTGGATCTGCACTTAGCTGATGGAAGGAAGAAACAGTTGTAAACATGACAGTGAGTGACAAGCAGAAAGTGGCTATCCAAAAGTGAATGGACTATTTCTCTGACTTCACATTTTAGTCCACACGTCTACACTTTATGCTATTGTAGTAAATGCTTTCTTTCCAAATACACAAGTTCATGTTGTACTTAGCTCTTTCCAGGCATCAGCCTCTTTCCTGATTCAAAGCTTCTTTACGAACTGGAAACCTGCCCATCAAGCATTACCTTTGTGGACCCATTTGATACACTACTTTCATGAAGTGATGTTTAATAAATATTTAATAAGGTGTGCTCTGCTGAATTAGGTCAGCAGTTAAGATGAGAGGAAAAAAAATTTTTTTTATGGTGGAGTAGCTTTGAATGTTGAAAAGCATTAGGAAGAAAAGCACCTGGCAGAGTTGACAGTAGTTACTGCTGCCTTCTTCCTCTTCCTCCTCCTCCTTTTAGTCCTCCTCTTCTTCTTTTAGGGGCATCTGAAAACTGCTTCAAATTCTGAAGAGATATTCCAACCAGTAGAAACTTGACTCCAGGGTTAACTTGAAAGCTCAAGGAGAGTCTATGAGCCTCATAGGCTTCTGTTTCTTTTCCTGATGTTGCAGTAAAAGGCTCTGACAAAAGGAACTTAAAGGAGAAAGGGTTTATTTCAGCTCTCCATTCAAGTTCTTAGGCTATCATTGCATGGGGAAGTCACAGAAGCTGGAGCCAGAGGCAGCAAGTCACACTGAATACCCAACTTAGAAGCAGGGAACAAGGAATGCACACATAGAACACAGATGCAGCTCACTTCCTCCATTCTTATACAGTCCAGAAACCAAAGCCTAGGGAATGGTGCCACCTCCCACAGTGGGTGGGTCTTCCTATTTCAATATAATGTAATCAAGATAACCCCCAACAGGCATGCCCAGAGGCTCATCTCCCAAGTGATTCTAATATCTGTCAAGCTGAAAATTGACATTCACTATCACATCACCCTTCATATTATAGAGAGTGTTGAGACTTACCAGGTAGCAGAATGGATTCTATCAGCAGGATTTAGTGAAAATGAGCATCATTCTGCTAGTTACACATCAGTGAGTCAGGAAAAAAATATTTGAGAGATATAGCAAACATAAAAATGTAATATGGGAATGTAGGTGAAATCTGTGATATTTATTGACTTGAGCATTTGCGGATAACAGGAATTCATCTCTCACAGCTCCACTGGCTGAGATTGTAAAACCAGAATGCAAACATGGTTAAGTTCTGGCAAGGGCTGTTTCCTGTGTTGCTAACTTCTACCTTCTCATTGTTTCCTTATGTGGTAGAAAAGGATTGTCTGGAGTCCCATCTCTTAAGGCAATGCTCTCACCATGCGGGTTTCATACTTCTGCCTTAATCACCTCCAAATGGCCTCTCTTAAACCTATAACATGGGGGTCAAGATCTCAACAAATGAATGGGGAAGGTATAAATATTCAGTTCACAATAACTGAAGAGAGACTTGTTAAATGGAGAATTATAAATAGCCAATAAATGAATGAAAAAAAATTCACTACGCTTAGCCATCAAGAAACTTCAAATGACCACTACATTAGAATGTTACTCCACCCTAAAATGGCTGTCATAGAAAAAAAGACAACAATTATTGGTGAAGATGTGAAGGAAAAAGTAGCCTTATTCTTTGCTACCAAGAATATAAATTAGTGTGTTGTTAGGGAAGTCAGTATGGTGCTCCTCAAAAACTGCAAATAGAACATACATACAGACACAACATTTCTGTATATATACTCAAAAGAATCAAATTGGGTTGCTATAGAAATCCTACACACTCACTTTTATCTCTACACTATTCATAATAGCCAAATTATGGAATCATTGTAGAAACCCATGAATTTTGAATGAAAAAAGAGAATGTGGTAACTGGGCGGTGGTGGCGAATTACTTTAATCCCAGCACTTGGAAGGCAGAGGAAGGTAGATCTCTGTGAGTTCAAGGCCACCCTGATCTACAAAGCAAGTCCAGAACAGCCAGAACTGTTACAGGAGAAACTCTGTCTCGAAAAACAAACAAAAAAGAGAGAGAGAATGTGGTATAAATACAAACCAAGGAGTTTTACTTAGACACAAAG
>CAJQZJ010033126.1:2936995-2948151 GCA_907164525.1 Lophiomys imhausi | reverse complement strand
GGGAAAGTGTAAGAGAAGTAAGAAGGAGTGACAGAGGAGGTAAATAAAACCTGTGCACATTATATGCATGTGTGCAAAGTCATAATAAAACACTGTACAGTTCATGTGCCAAAAAACTTTGAAATTATATAAAAATAGAGCATTTGAACAAAGCCACAGCTCCAACAGACTAAAAGCGAACAAAGTAATAGCAAAGTACTAGTGAATCTTAAATTTTGTTTAATTTTGTTTTAAGATAATGTCTTGCCTTTGTAGTCTAGACTGGCCTTAAATTTGAGATTTTCCTGTCTGAGCCTCCACAGTGCTGGGATTATAGGTGTTGAACTAGTTAGATTTATGTTGCTGTGAAAAAACACTAACCAAAACCAACTTGGGGAAGAAGGGATTGTGACGGCATATAGGTTACACGTAGTCCATCATCTAGGTAAGCCAGCACAGGAACTAAAGGAAGAAACTTGGAGGCAGGAATGAAAGCAGAGGCCCAAGAGAGACTGTCTACTGGTTTTCTGTCCATTGCTTGCTCAGCTTTCTGTCTTACATAACCCAGGACCACCTGCTCAGGGCTGACACTGCCCACATTTGGCTGGGCCTCCTCTCATCAATCACCAATCAAGAAAATATTCCTATAGATATGATGATCGGCTGGTTAAGATAAGGCCTCAATTGATGTTTCAATGTCTCAGGTTGTAAATTGACAAAAATTAACCAAAAAAAATGACCCCTTGTCAATTTGGTACACAAATGCATCAATATTATCCATAACCTTCTCACTTCTTGTTTCCAAGATCTCATGTTAAAATAACAATTTAACACACAGTCAACTTTTTTTTTAAATATTTATTTATTACTTCAGGTTACATCTCCATCACAGTGTCCTCTTTCCACCCCTCCCAGTCCCACCCTTCCACCCTCTACCCCCTAACCCTTCCATCCCACTCCTCTGGAGTAGAGTGTCCCTACATAACAGTCCCCTGCCCCAGTTCAGCAGTCACATGAGGGACACGAGCTTAACTCAAGATTTTAAGTAGTCCTTGTCATAGAGCCTGCGTAGGAAGACATATAAAGTCGACATTGTGTGATTGCCCTTCTTTCTTGCCCAGTGAGCAAATAATCGTGTGCCATCTCCCATGCCCCCAGCTCACTGGACAACCAAAGTGAGGGAAGACAAGAGAAAGGGAGCCAGACAGTCTCTGGTCCCTGCCATACCCACATGAAACCAGGTGGGCTGTTACTCTAAAACTCTATCAGGGTGGATAATGAAGAGCAGGCTGTCTCCCTAATTGACTTTGTTTTTTAAAGACTCAATGTAAACAGACAATTTGAAGGATTCCCTGTTTCTGTTTTTTGGTTTTTCAGGGGGTACACATTTTGGTAACTTTAGTCTTGAAAAAATCTTCCTGCTGACTGCCTCTCCTTTTCAATCAGAGCATAACTTGCTGTGCCTCATTTCATTTTTCTGTTTATAAAATATGTTCACAAAACTAGAGAAAACTGGCAAAATATTAGCTTTTAAAAATAGGAAAAAAAGCTAGTTTTAGAAAGAATTTTTTAAGCTGGTAATAGACTGATACTGGTGTGTATTATATGGTTCCTGGTTTGATTTTCAGAATTATCTTCTGACTATGATAACAAAGATAATTTTAATTGCCTCGTGTGTGTATGTATGTGCTATTTTTTCATATTCAGCCCCAAAGGTAATTATTTTAAGATTTTTTTTAAATACTTTATTTTTTTTCTTCAAGTTACATCTCAGTAACAAACCCCTCCCTATTCCCCCTTCCTATCCCGCCCTTCCACCCTCTTCCCCCCACAAGTTTCCCCTTTCAGTCCAACAGATGGTTCCTTCTCTTATAACAGTAAGTATTATACAAAACAATAGATATAAATATGCCACATTTATAAGAGTTAAATGGCCCAGTATACCTTCCCAATGTCCAGTTTATACATATTTGGCCCCTGACTTTAACATTCTACTATCTAACCAACTCCATGAGTTTAAAGGTCTATATGTGACTCAACATTCATACTATCTTGCAACACACTTTTAAGAGTATCTTCTTAGATCTATAACACCCTCTTGATTCCTAAACAATTCAAAATTTAACTATGAGTCTCTAGCTGTCTATTCTTCAACCACCTCAGAGACCTGAGAGGGATAAATATATTTGCTTATATAGGAAGTGCAGGGCCTGCAGCTTCCAAAACTAAGAAAGAACATACCAATGACTGCCTGGACAGTTCCCATTTTCTCGGCATACATTCCAGCATCAATCTTCAGCCTTTGGGTCCTGTTTCTCTGACAGACATTTGTTGTAGAGCAGGGATTATGAAGGACTTACCTACCCTGTCTTGGCAGAGTTAGGCTGTCGACTTCCCTGCTAACAAGTTTTGTCCTTTTTGGACAGCAGTCTGTCTGCAGTTGGTGCAAGGGGTTTTTTCAAGCCAAGAGAAAGGCTTGCCACTAATTCAACCATCTTACAGTGGAGGTTCTTCAATGCTTATCTTCTACTTGGAGTAGAATAGGGGGTGCTGTCAGGCGCTGATATGTCTCGATATCAAAAAAAAATCTTCATTTAAGATAACATCTTTGAATGCCATATTCTGCAGATCTCTTGGGGTTTTTGAAGATGCCCTACCCATCTCTTGTATTTAGATAAGCAAATGTTGCTTGTCTCTTAGCAACTTGATTACTGGGTAGTTTAGAGAATATCTGTGATAGACTGTCATAGTAGCTAACAAAGTGACATGTTTGCATGACTAGGAGTTTGTTTTAACTATCCTAGACCGTTTTAGACGGTTGGTATCAAGAGGTCAGAGCTTCACATTTTATTTTTAAGTATCTCTAGGTATGATACCATTAGGAAGCGTTACCTTTAAATTTGTATCAATATACAAAGATCTATTCAATTGTGGTTAAATATACTATTAATTATGTATCAATATGCCGCGTCCCCCTCGACCAGCAAGGATGATGCAACTCACAAAAGCTCTTCTCAAGCAGTTTATTCAGGTCCCTTGAAAACAGTCTTCCGAATGCCTGGGCAGACCCAACCCACAGGCTAAATACTATATGAACAGCCAATCAAGTAAAGCCACGTGGTGCTATCTTAGAGGCCCACGTATGCAGAAGCAAGCCAGATCAGCGGTCTTAACCAAATATGGACTTGTTTACCACCGAGAGCGCTCACCATCGGGCTGGTGGAAGGCGGAAACCGGCGCCATCTTTAGGGCGCGGCACGTCGCAGCTCTCTACAGTGCCATCTTTAGGGCGCGGCACGTCGCAGCTCTCTACAGTTCCCCCTTTTTTATTTTTTCTAAAGTTGGTAGAAGTCCCTGGAAAGGCTTCGTAATCCCCATATCTGGAGATCTCACGGTGGGCCTGAGCCTGTAGGAGGGCGATGCTCAAACTCTTACCCGTCTCTGGGTCAGCCTCCCCACTCGGGGCTGCCCTGTCTTAGGTGGCCGAGACTTACCCGTCTACTCCGTCATTGACTTGCCAGACCCTAATATCCGTGGAACGAATACCTCAGTGGGCAGGGACTACGCTCAGTAAAGATTTAAGGCTTCATGGCAGCGAGCCATTCCTGAGGGGACTGGCCTGCCTCAATGGTGACAAGGTCCTGTATAATCATGGCTGCATTACGCTTTTGTGTGGCTCTCGTTTTGTAGATGCACCATAGGCAAACCAGAGAGGCTAGTATCATCAGTATCACCAAAGAGCCTACGCCCGCCCACTCCTTAAGATGATCCATAGCCGTCTGTATCCAGGAAGTCAAACCAGTAGCCAGGCTCAAATCCACCCGAGTGGAGTTGATGTGGATGATTGTTGCTCTCAGCTCTCTCATCAAATTTTCAAATTCAGCCGACCAATCCTGTAAGAGGAACTTTGACAATTGTCTAGACAGATTAGCAGCCTTTGTAAGATTTTGATACTGCACGGAAGTAACACACAAACCTTGCATTTTCCACTCACACCCCAATTGTGCCTATTGCCAAAGAGAATCAATCTGTTCTTGTATTAAATCTATGCGTTGATTAACTATCATAAGGCCTCCATTGAGATGAGAATTCATAGAGGTCTGGGTATCCAATGCCTGTGCTACAGTGGCTGAGACGTTATTCAAGGCATTGGCAGTCTGTATAGAACCAGACAAGGCAATAGCTGAGGCAGTAGCTCCCACAGCAGCAATAGTGATGGCAGTAACAATAGCTGCAGTGATGCCAAAATCTCTTTTAAACCTGAATAGCATCATGGTATTAGGGGCCTCTACAGGAACTGGTACATATCGAGGCATTCTAGTCACCACAGCCACAGGAAAGGCTGTGGCATTCCAGCATAGGGCATAAAAACATGTGCCCGGAGTGCATACTAACTTTTCTTCACCCAAGGATGCACTCCCATTACTTACAATCCACAGAAAAGGAGGCCAGAGACATACTGGCGAAGCTGAAAAGGTCTTATTGCGGTAAGAATGAAACAAAGATTTCCAAGTACCAGAGCCACTACTGCTAGAAAAATCCAATTTGGTAGCGGACCCTAGGGAAAAATTACCTCTTTGATAAATTCCTCCCCCAAGCATAATGACAGGTCCCAAGTCCATGCAACTTCCATTTACCCCACACAAAAGCCACAAATCAAAAGGATTGGTGGCAGTCTGCTGAGGATCCCTAGTAGATATATCAAGCATTCCTGTACAAGACTTATTCACTATATTACTAACCATGGGGCTAAAGGAAAAATAATCTTGTTGAACCCAAACTGCTCTGCGCTCCTGACATCCAGTCCAGGGAAAAGGTCCTTCCTCTCCTGTGGATCCTCTACAAAAAGGTGCCCAGCGTGGCTGTCTGGGGGGGTCCCGGTCAGAGACTCGTGTGGGCCACCATCCTTCAAGGCGAGAACCATTGCCTGAAAACAAACCACCACTCCTACCCCCAAACCTCAGTTGTGGTAAAAAATCTGCTGACTGCTGAGACAATTTAATGCATTCTGTATCATCTGACTTATTGAAGCTCATTAAAAAGCACAGACTACCCTTCAAGCTGACATTTCTATTACCCTCTATAGGGCTTTTCTGATCATCAAAGGGAAGGTAGGGTAAGCGTAGGCTTCTATTACTGCTAAATAAGCGTGGAAACACAGTTGCATCATGTCTGACCGGCATCGGCTTTGGGAATATCGACAGGATCCCCCATCTTGGCTCGGTCATTCCTGACATACTCACTGCTACTATCACCAGGATCCCTAGGAAGGTCTTCATGATGAATCTTCTTCACAAGGCGTTCAGGCACCCACACTGGATCTTGTTGATCCTGAGGAAAAACACAAACAGACCCTCTCGCCCATGTTAGCACGGGGTCAGGCCCCCGCCAAGAGCCTGTCAAAATATCCTTCCACTTCACCATGCTTTTAGGTGGACCATGGGAATCCTGATGTCTGTCCGCTGCTGAGCGGCCTTGAGCATCCAAATTTAAAAAATTTAAAGTAAATAAGGCTAAAGACATTCTTTCCTTGGGGGTACGGCCTTGGCCTATTCCCCCTTTTTGTTTTTGTAAGCATTCTTTCAAGGTGCGATGAGCACGCTCCACAATTCCTTGTCCTTGAGGATTGTATGGTAACCCGTGATTAAGCTGTACCTCCATCTGGTTACAGAAGGAGACAAAGGACTGTGCCGTATAGGCTGGTCCATTGTCCATTTTCAGCTGCTGTGGTTTTCCCCATGCAGCCCAGGCTTCTAAGCAATGCCCTATGACATTGTGAGCCTTTTCTCCACTCATAGGTGTAGCATGTATGATACCTGAGCAGGTATCCACAGATACATGAATATATTTTAAAGTTCCAAACTCTGAAATGTGGGTAACGTCCATTTGCCAGATTTTGAGTGGCATCAACCCTCTAGGGTTCACTCCCACACTGGGAGGATGATGATGAATCACACACTGAGGACAGTCCAAAACTACTTGTCTAGCATCTGCTCTAGACAAATGGAATTTCTGCTGTAGAGTTTTTGCATTTACATGAAATAATTGGTGAAACTGTCTGGCTTGGTCCAGGAATGAGCTCCAAAAAATGCATGTCATCCTAGTCCATTGATCAATTTTATCATTACCCTCACTTAATGGTCCAGGTAATCCTGTATGTGCTCTGATATGTTGAATATAAAAACACCTTTTTCTTTGCCAGATTAAAACTTGTAACTCTTGTAATAAGGCACATACAGTACTACTATTCTTAATAGGACCTGCTAATTCTAATACTTTCACTGCGTTGACCACATAAACTGAATCTGAGATCAAATTGAATGCAAATTGACATCTTTTAAACACCTCAATTACTATTTTCAACTCTACTATTTGGGGGGAGCCCGGTTGAAATTGACATAACACGGGCTCTTGTCTTTCTATCAAATAGGCTCCACAGCCTGTCTTTGAGCCATCAGTAAACACATTTGGTGACCCTTGAAGTGGTACTGCTGAAGTAACCTTAGGGAATATCACTGGGTGCTCCTTAAAAAATGATAGCAATGGATGCTTAGGATAATGGTTATCAATCACTCCTTCAAAACTACATTGCAATATTGCCCAATCATCTACAGTGCCACACAAAATCTTAATTTGATGACTGGAATAGGGCACTATTATACTGGCAGGAGCAACTCCAAAAGACTGCAAGCATTGTTGGATACCATTCAAGGCTAAAGCAGCAACTGCAGTGGGATAATGTTCTATGGATTTTTTTGGAGAAATCTTTGAATAGGTCCATAATAATGGTCCATCCTGCTATAACAACCCTGTAGGTTGACCATAGGTGGCAAATATGCACAATGCAATGGGCTGTCCTTCCTGCCATCTCTTTAGGAAGGCACTCTGTAACCTTTCTTCCACTTTACATAAAGCTTTTCTTGCTTCTAGTGTAAATTGTCTAGGAGAATTAAGTGCTGAATCACCTTTCAAAATATCATATAGGGGTCTTATTTCATAATTTGGTAGCTTTAAATAGCCTCTTATCCAATTGATATCTCCTAACAACCTTTGAAAATCATTTAGAGTCTTTAAATTATCTTTTCTTATCTCAATCTTTTGAGGTATTATCTTTTCAGGTCCAACCTTCGCTCCTAAATAATCAACCACATTTTCCTTTTGAACCTTATCAGGAGCAATAAACAACCTTTTCTTTTTTAATAATTGAACTAATTCTTCATAGGCCCGATCTAACATTTGTTCACTCTTAGCTGCCATATAATGAACACATCTCAAATCTGGAAAATTCTTTCTCAAGGGAGCAATGGCTTCCCCCACATACAGTTGGCACATAGTGGGGCTGTTTGCCATGCCCTGGGGTAATACTACCCATTCAAACCGCTGATCAGGTTCCTCATGGTTACATGATGGAACAGTAAATGCAAATCTCTCACTATCTTTGGCACATAAAGGTATGGAGAAAAAACAATCTCTTATATCTATAACTATAATGGGCCATGAGGCTGGCAAAGATGATAAAAGCGGCAAGCCGCATTGCACTGGGCCCATGATCTGCATTTGTTGATTTATGGCATGTAGGTCATGCAACAATCTCCATTTTCCAGGTTTCTTTTTAATGACAAAAATAGGTGTATTCCAGGGAGATACAGATGGTTTTATATGCTTTAAAGACATCTGTTCATCCACCACCTCTTTGGCTGCATTCAATTTTACAGAGGAAAGTGGCCACTGAGGAACCCATACTGGGTCCTCTGTCTTCCAAGTTATGGGAATGCCCTCCTCAGTGGCCCCTAGGAAAAACCCAGGCCCTGTCTCTTTTGTCTTTGCTGCATAGATATGGGACTTTTCCACCCCTGCAAATATTTTCCTATTCCAAAGCCTGGAGCATATCCCATATCTTGCATCATACGTTGGGCTGAATCAGAATTGTCATTACTCAATTTAAATCCCATATCCTTTAAAAGGTCTCTTCCCCATAGGGAGATAGGGAGCTCAAGTACATATGGTTGCATTTCTCCTGAGTGGTTTTCTTGGTCCTGCCACTTTAATAATCTTGCACTCATATCTGGAGTCTTAGCATAACCCAGGCCTTGAAGTGTTTGAGAAGAGGCTTGTACGGGCCAACCTGAAGGCCAGTCTTTCTTTGCTATAATACTCCTATCTGCCCCAGTATCCAAAAGGCCCAGGATCTTTTTACCATCAACTTTTAACTCCAAGACGGGGCATTGGTCCAAATCCAAGGAGAGAAAAGTCAGATCTGTGCCCGTGGACCCAAAACCATCTTTTTCTCTCTCTCGATCCTTTGCCGCATAGCGATCATGTAAGCTCGGCAACATGATCAACTGAGCAATTCTATCTCCAGGAGAGATAGCTGTTATACCACGGGGGGAGGCTACCATGATCTTAACCACTCCTGTATAATCTGGATCTATAACTCCAGGATAGACAATAAGTCCTCTCAAGGCTGATGATGACCTCCCTAACAGCAAACCAACTGTACCAAGTTCAAGAGGTTCTTTAAAATCTGTTTCAATTAACTGGACCCCCATTTGGGGCGTTAATACGAGTCTGATGGTGGAGCAGAGGTCCAATCGTGCTGAGCCTGTAGTGGTTCTCCGCGGTCTCTCGGATGGCAGAGGGTTGGCCATCTCTCTTGATTCTGTTCTTTGTCCTGATTCTCTACTGCCCCATATATTTGTGGGCCCTGAGGTCGTGGGCCCCGCTGTCTGTTTTTTGGACGAGCGCCACCATAACCTTGAGTTAAAGGCTGGCCATGGATGTCTATCACTGAACAGCATTCATTAGCCCAATGGTTCCCTTTTTTACATTTTGGGCATAACCCCGGCCGCCTGGGGCATTGTACACTTCCTGTACTTTCTGTACTCCTTCCCCTGGGGCACTGTCTTTTAAAGTGTCCCATCTTGCCGCACTTAAAACAAACTCCTGAACTTCCTCCACCTTTTCTGGCCAACTGTATTACTGCGGCAGCAAGACCAGCATTAGTTAACGGCCCTCCAAGTTCTCTACACACTTTCATCCAGACTTCTAGCCCTTTGTTCTTGTAAGGGGTGATAGCGGCTCTACACTCTTTGGTACATTGCTCATAGACCAACTGTTTTATTAGTGGCAAGGCAGCATCCGGGTCACCAAAAATCTTCCCTGCTGCTTCCACCATTCGTGCCACAAAGTCTGAAAAGGGCTCCATGGGGCCCTGTAGAATCTTAGTTAAGTTCCCACTCACCTCCCCTTTATTAGGAAGAGATCTCCAAGCCTTGATAGCTATCTTGTTTATTTGCTCATAAACCTGAATAAGATATCCTATCTGCTGGTTGGCAAATCTCCCCTGCCCAAGCAGCATATCTCTATCCCAGGCTGGATTTCCATCTCTCTGATTAATGGCTGCTTGCTCAGTAGCATACTCAATCAAGAAAGCTTTCCAGTCTAAGTATTGCCCTGGACTTAAGCAGGCGCGGGCCAGGCCACTCCAATCACTCGGAGTCATAAAATGTCTGCTTAATGCTTCCACTTGAGCCATTGTAAAAGAAGCGGTAATACCATAGGTACGAACTGACTCTGCAAGGGATTT
Organism: Lophiomys imhausi; assembly: GCA_907164525.1. NCBI lineage: Eukaryota > Metazoa > Chordata > Mammalia > Rodentia > Muridae > Lophiomys > Lophiomys imhausi. The sequence goes on along the minus strand of CAJQZJ010033126.1, from coordinate 2,938,586 downwards.
AACTACCTTAAAATCAAGCGGTTCCTTGTATCTGTTCCCTTGTGGGTCTTGGTATACCGGATAGGCAAACTGTAATTCTGTTCTTACTTGTGTCCACATCCCTGGGCAGAAAGATCTCCCTACTTTCAGGGACTGAACAGGCTGATCTATCTGAATGGCTTCTGGATATGGAGGGGGAGTTGAAGGCGCCGCAGCAACGGCTTTACTTACACCAACAGCCGCCAACGTGGCTGAAGGCGCTGCGGCAACGGTTTCATTTACACCAACTGCCGCCAATGTGTCTTTCTCTTTTACCCTTTTCTATTCCCTTTTTCTAATAGCAGTCCTCTCCAACTGTTCTATTAGAGCGTGTAGCTCCCCTTCAGAATCCGTGCCCTCTGAGTCTTCAAAATCTCTAAAATCTCTAAAATCTCTAAGATCGGGATAGAGAGGAACCTTCTTTTTACCTCCCTTTTCACTGTCTGCCTGCTCAAATCTTTCGCCGTTGTTACTTTCCTTTTCACTGTCTACCTGCTCAGATCTTTCCCCTTGCAGCAGTTCCAAGACTGATTCTCCCTCCTTGATTGCGTTACAGCATCTCTGATCTTCTAAACAACTTCTCACCATCTTCCAAATCGGTCTTACTCCATGCTTCAGAGTCCCTTGCTCCCAAGCAAAATCCAAGTCCCTGCCTAATTTGTCCCAGCAGGATACCGTAAGATTCCCAGACACCGCAAAACACGGAGCCACGGAATCGCATTCATTCAAAAATCTCTCTAGGGTAGACTTCTTAATTTTCAAATTCCTAGCTAAAAGTAGCTCCTGAAGAGCCAGAAAATTTGGATGTGACTCAGACAATCCCATGATTAAAAATTTACTTTCGGTTCACAACTTCCCGCGAAACTTTACCCTTTGTTCGCAATCTCCGCGAAACTTTACCTTTTGTTTGCTATCTACACGAAACTTTACCTTTTGTTCGCTATTTCCGTGAAACTTTATTGTCCCAATTTATCCCAGGAACTTACCAGTGCACTGCCCCTGACTGCAGGAGTTCTGAGTCTTTTTTGGGTCCCCGTATGGGCCACCACTTGTCGCGTCCCCCTCGACCAGCAAGGATGACGCAACTCACAAAAGCTCTTCTCAAGCAGTTTATTCAGGTCCCTTGAAAACAGTCTTCCGAATGCCTGGGCAGACCCAACCCACAGGCTAAATACTATATGAACAGCCAATCAAGTAAAGCCACGTGGTGCTATCTTAGAGGCCCACGTATGCGGAAGCAAGCCAGATCAGCGGTCTTAACCAAATATGGACTTGTTTACCACCGAAAGCGCTCACCATCGGCTGGTGGAAGGCGGAAACTGGAGCCATCTTTAGGGTGCGGCATGTCGCAGCTCTCTACAGTGCCATCTTTAGGGCGTGGCACGTCACAGCTCTCTACATCAATATACCAAGATCAATGCCTATGTAACCCAATATAATCTTAATATTACGTCCATATGCAAAGTTCAATACCATTGTGGCCAACTATAATCTTAATTTTGTATCAATATACAAAGATCAATACTGATGTAATCCAATACAATCTTATTTTTGCACAATAAACAATGGTCAA
>CAJQZJ010033126.1:2885255-2917596 GCA_907164525.1 Lophiomys imhausi | reverse complement strand
TGTATGCTAAGCCATATAACTCTTATAATCGTGGCCTATTTATTTCTCTTGTTTTGTATTGTATTTATAGTTATAAGAAAAAGAACCATTTTTTGGACTGAAAGGGAGAGCTGTTGGGGGGAAAAATAAATACCTTAAACTAAAAAAAAAAAAAAAAAAAAAAAAGAAGGGAAGAGGATGGTGGGGCTGAGGGGGAGGAGGGTGGAAGGGTGGGACTGGAGGGGGGAGTAGGGAGGGGATTGTGATTGAGATGTAACTTGAAGAAATAAAAAATAAATTATTAAAAAAAAGTTGTTGAAACTTAGTTCATAATGAGAATTTGAAAATTCAGACATTTGGCTTAGTTTTAAGGTGTTTATCCATTCACTTCACCCTCAATATTACTTTAGGGGGTGCTCACAAGCTGAAGAACTAATTAGGTCCTCATACTGAGGAATGAGTATGTCAACGCTTCATAGAGCTCATTACACGACAGCTGCAGTGATACGAGAGTTCCAAGGTCAATGTCCTGAAGAGGAGGCAGGAGTTTGACCATCAGTGAACTTCAACATTCAATATTGTGAGAACTTAGCAAAGAGGGAAGTGCTGAGGGGAAGTGAGACAAAAATGAATGGGCTTTAGTCAAATAAACAGTATGTCTACTATTTTGTTTCTGGGAACTTGCAGGGGGTAGGGGGGTGGGTGATTAAGGACAGGACCACTTGGATAAGACTGAGTGAGATAAGTTGCCAGAATGGAATTCTACTCCCCCCCCCCGCCCCCACCCAGGTCTTTTTTAAAGTCCCTTGGTGAAGCTGGATAATTACTTCATTATGTGCTCTAGGCTGCTTTTCAATAAGAGAAGAATGGAACTTAGTTTCTAAGAAGGTGTTTCATTTGGGGTAATTCTTGGTTTCAAAGATCACATTATTCATTTCTTATGAGTGCTCTAACAGAACATCTGCGACTTAAAACCACTGTAGAGTTCTACAGGGCAGAAGCCTGAAGGGGAGCTCTTAGAAGAGTACATCTTCTGAGCTCTAGGAAACAACTGAATGGAAACTTTGAAAGCCACAAGGGCCTGGAACAGTGTACTACATGTTCTAAAACACCACAGGTGTCAACCCAGGCTATGGTACCCAGCAAAACTATCAACCACAAATGAGGGAGAAGGGAAAAAAAATGTACAGATAGTTTAAAAGAATTCATGTCCACCAAACCAGAGAATACTGAAAGTACTCCTTCAGGGATAAGTCTAGTCAAGAGACTCTAGAGAGAAGATAAAGATACATTTGGTGGTGTTTTCAAATAAGCAAAGGCTTCTTTAAAATCATGTCAAAGTTAAGCTGTACTGGAGGATTTTGAGATTTTTGATGTGCAATGATTCATGTGTGTATGTGGTGGTGGTGGTGATGGCTGCGGCTCTATGTCAAATCTGGATCAAAAAAAACCACAAGAAAAAGGAGATCTGAGTTAGGTGTGAAAGTTCAGCTGGTATGTTCTTTTAGTGTGTGACCTGCCTGAGTTACGCAGATCATTAGCTTCTTGAACGGCATCTGTCATGAGGCTCACTATACTCCCACATTGTCTGCCCACAGGCAAGCCTCTTAACTGCATTGCACCCTGAACATGAACAATGTCTGTTATAACATTCATGACCTTGGGAAGGAAGCAGAACAAGACTGCCAGCCCCTTCCCTCTCCTGTCAGTTCTCTTGTTTGCACTACTTTCCTGCCTGTTTTTCATGTGGCCTAGGCTTCTGAACTCTAAGCAAGAGTGAAACATTCCTTTGCATCATGAATTGTCAGTTTTCAGGGACAGAGTCCTCTTTGCATGGTGAGACGGCCTTCTTGTCTCAACTTGGCCACTTCTCCAGGATGAATCAACAGCAAAAAGTAGATCAACCAGCATGAAAGACCTTTATCCTGCAAGTGGATTCCTGAACTTCCATCAGGATGCGGACAGCCTTTGGCAACACCTGTTTCCACTTGAAACACTCCATGAGATCATACAAGTGGGTCCTTTGGACCCGTTCCCAGAGCTTCTGATTTAACTCATATTTGAAAGTCCCTGGCATCTGTATTTTTGTGAATGTGGAAGGTTATTCTCATTCAAATGTAAGGTAAAGAGCCACTGGCTGGACTGGGGATCAAACTTGGGTACAGGTTATGACATGGCTACTAGTTATAGCTGTTATCACACTTTTAAACAGAGAATACGGAGGAATTCCGACCTGTTTCAATGCACAGCACTCATTTAAATGGTAATTAATGGTAATTAAGAGTTGGAAGAGATACTAGAGGCACTGGAATCGGATTTCTCATGAACCTGGGCTCTGGAGACACTTTGAATAGTTGTGGATTCTTTAACTATTAGCTTGGAATTCTTAGCTGCTTTAACATTTCTAGGTTTCTGCTTAATTTTGTGATGTGCAGAGCAACCCTTAATTTGCAGATTATTAAAAATCGCATATGAGATTTGTGTAATGTATCAGCATACTGTAAGCACACTAAATGTTATGTCCCTTTTAATACAGAGGAAGAATTTTAGGCAAAACCCCCAAAATGAGCACCAACCACAATAACAAACAGAAACAAAAACAAAACTACTTACCTCGTTGAGTATCCTCCCTAATATAACAGTTGACTAGCAAATATATTTATGTATCTGGGACCAGAACCGTTGTCTTCTAGCTAGTATCTGGCTCCCCTTCAGAGTCACAATAGTGCAGGTAATAAATCATTTAGCGAAAGCAGCCTCTTTCCCACTTAAGTCTTGCTTCTGAAGGGTTACAACCTGTAACTACTCAAGGCACCTTCTCTCCATTAGCTATGTCATTAGGACCTGGAAGTTAAATTTACAAGAACCAGTTAGAGAATACTGTGGCACACCTTATTTACCAATGATCTTCATGTGCTTTAGAGAAGTTAACAAGGACACAATTTTGAGTGAGGCACTGCTGACTTTGTCTCCTCTACGGCTAGGTAGTTGAGTTTGAGTATGATTCTGAAACTGTGCTTTCTTTACAATACTCCTGGCCCCATATAGCTACTACCATGTAAAATAAGATAAGAGTCAGTTAGGACATAGAGTGACTTGGTTGTATTGGGCAGATGCCAAGTGAGACCTTACAAGTAGCTGCAGGCAAGTTTGTTGAACACCACATGGTCACAGAGCACACTAACTTACATCACCACAGTTCTGTTATCCAGCACAATGCTAGAGGACTTATTTAATTTTTGATTTTTCCATTATACCTAAAATCATGAGTTGAGGTTCCTCTTCTAACTGTATTAGTTGTATGTCTTGAAAAATGAAAATAAGACAGCATTATATGGAAAAATCAGCCGAGAGGTAGCAAACAGGAAGAATGAGAAAACAGACTTGTTTTGTCTGAACTGACAGTGGGCAATTGGTAGTTCAAGGAAGAATAAATCTTCCCTTAGGTGGTAAACAAGGAACACCCCACTAAAGACTACATCCTGCTTATTTCTGGAAGGCTGGGGATGGCACATTGTCTGATACACAGCTCTGGCAGCCAAGGCTTCCACTGGGCTTCCAGGAGGTTCCTGCTGGGAGTTGTCACCATGACAACACTCAAGAAGAGGCCAGAGACCTGAAAGCAGCTGCTACCGCCATTGCCCCAATGCCTCACATCTGTCCTGAGCAGCCCCAACAATCTCATCAATCAATCACTGTGAAACCTCCCAAGAGCTCAATTTAAGTTCAATTTACTTTAGTAAAAATGGAAGGCCTGGGAAGAAGTTCAGACATTAAACCTAACCAGCAAATAAATTTTTAGGCCACTTCCTGTTAAGAGAAAGAAAAAAAATCAAAACATAAATTGCACTGTATCCTGTCAGCGTGCTTGATTCCTGTGGAGGTGACTAGTGCTGCTCCCTGACATTTCTGTCGTCTTTCCAAGCACATGGTAGGGCAGGATTTCCTATTGCCTTTGTTTGCCATGAAAGATTAAAACGTATTTGTATGACTTAACTTGCAGTAATAGTAATCAAAATCCAGTTCTGTGTCAGTGTGTCTGACTTTGCAGTGTTTGAGTGGAAGGGACACATGCCATTCCCAATTACAAACCTTAAGGGAATCTCACGAATGTCCTCCTCTCCCAGGGTGCAGGGTAGCAAAACCTCTGTGAACCCCAGTGTCTGAGAGGAATAAGACCAAGTAAAAGGCTTTGCCATTCAGGGAAGGCCTGGATCCAGATCGGATTTCATGCTGCGGAGGCTTCAGATGTTCCTTGTTGCTACAACATAATCTAGAAGCTTTTGACTACAAATATAATAGTAAAATAGTGCACAAAAAATGAAATATCTGAAGTTAACTATTTTAAGGTAAATTGTTCAAGAGTATTTACCTAGTGAAAAATCTACTGATTTAAAAAAAAAAATCTGCTTAATTATGAAAACTGTTCTCATGCTGATATTTGTTTTGCACGGTAAGATGTCTTAGTGTTGGTTTATATTAGAAGAAAAACATTGTTCTGATACTAATAATTCACTTGGTCTCCAAAGACTTCTTGATATTGAAATACACACAAAATATTGAATATTGCCAGTACAATCATTTTAAGTTCATGAAGGAAAATATTCTAGGCCTTATTTTTAATAAATGACAATTTGTTAAGCCTATTGAGAAAGATGAGTAAGATATACTTTATGGGTTATTTGATAGTTTAATGACCTTCAGAACAATGTGAAAGATAAGCATTCAATTTTTATTACTTTAGATACAATGGTTTGATTTTCTCAGTTCATCTGTATTTCAATATAGTGGATTTTCAATGACTTGTGATTGTTTCAAAATGTCAAGCACACTTTGAGAGCCTCAATATTTATCATAATTAAAACAATATTTCAAACAATAGCAACTAAAAAAGAAAGTGGTTATTTTAATGTAAACTTCCTTATTACAGTCTGAGAGAGGATTACTTGAAAAAGATCACATCTGTGGTGTCTATGTGTTTTATCACAACTTCAAATGGTTTTGAAAATCTGTGCAATATAGCATTAGAAAGTTTGAAGCAGTCATTTTATAATCATAAAACCTACCATTTAACTCTTTAAACACACAAATTAAATAATAAAGCTGATGGGTTTTATAAAACCCTTTTTATAAAACCCTTTTTTATCCTTTTCTTTCTTTCATTTCATTAGTCAGAACATAATAAAATCTCTTCCAGTAACTTACTTATTTATTTATTTATCTATCTATCTATCTATCTATCTATCTATCTATCTATCTATCTATCATCTATCTATCTATTTATTTATTTATTTATTTACATGCAGGAACTTAGAAACAACAGTGAGTGCCTGAATGAAAACTTTCCATTTCCATTCAGGGATATGGAACTAGAGTGTTCTGCCTGTTGACCAGTAAGGGGCGCCATCACAAAGTGATTACAGAGACCTGACGTTTGCGACGCTTTCCTAATGTTCTCCTTGTTCAGTGAGTTTTCTAGGCCAGTGCTGTCTGCACTGTACCCTCCAGGCTCCCATCACAGCCACTGAAGGAAAAGCTGCACAGAGCTCAAGGCTGAGCTTTTAGATGTTTTTCTTTTCTAGTGCCCCACGCTGTTAAGCAAAAGGCAAAAGCTTCTATTCCCTAGGACGCGGACCAAAGGCTTGGCTGTGAGTCCTACTGCTGTTCTAATTGTCTGCTCCTGCTCAGGTTTCTTTATGAACTCCTCTCATTCCTCCAATATTAAATGTAAATTACATGTTTCTTTCAAGTCCGCCCACCCAGTCCTTTCAGGAACAGCCATTTGTTCCCGTGCACCTGGAGGTAATTCTCTCTCTCTCTCTGTGTGTGTGTGTGTGTGTGTGTGTGTGTGTGTGTGTGTGTGTGTATTTTATCAACTGACCTGCCCAGTCACCTTCCCTACTTCCCTTGATGCTATTTGGTCTTCTCTGCAGGACTGAGCTGAAATGCTGTAGAGATGGACAAAAAGGAAATAATTCAAGCATCCGAGCTTCTCAGGGATGCCATTTTTGTTCCTGCATTGTTTCAGCTACCTAAAAAAGCTGCAGACACATTTGAGTGTGGCAACTAGCCACGCATCGTTGTTTCAAGAAACGTTGATAATGGATATTACAAACATGTTTTGGTGGCCAAGCACAGACTTCCAAAGATAGGTCTCCCCTGGCAAAGCGAACCAATTATCTCAATCAGTCAAGTGAAAAGGTCCGTTTATGCTTCAATTCTCTGGCTAATTCAGGCAAAAGTAAAATTTTCATCTGAATGATCTCAGTAATTGGCTTACTGCTTCCCTTTATCAGAGAGAACTTGACAGAGAAACAGAGGCTGTTTGACACTAGCAGGACAGTGGTGACCCCAGGAAGACGTTTCTGGGCAGTGCGTGAGAGGAGACTTTGTGTTGAAATTTAAACAGACAGCACCTCATTGAGGAGGGTGATTAGGGAAGATTTCAAATTCATTCTCTCTTGCTGTCCTTTCCCCCAGTCACCAGCCACTCCTTCCTCAATGCTTCCAGTCCGTAGCCAGCATACCAACTGGGGACAAATGGAGCAAATGAAGAAACCTATCTGTCATCCTTGACTGCCCCCTCCAGTTGAACCTTTGTCTTACCTTTGAGACACATCGGTCCACTATATTACCACAGCCTTTGTTCAACTTTTATTCATTTGACTTGGACTTGGGACATCCCGTTGCAAGTGCAAAGCCAGGCACTGTAAACAGAGGTGAAGCAGACAGCCATCCTTGGAGAGTCACAATTTCTTTCTGTCTTATATCCATCCACCTTTCTGTAGCTTCACCCTCTTAAAATGCCAAGCTGCTCAGCACTTTGCTGTATAATAGTGAAGTCCTAAGTATGGGCTTAGAAGGACTTTGGTGAGCGGGCACTGGGTTCATATCCATTCTCTTTCCTTGTCCCTCTCTTGTGGTGCTACATCTAATTAACTGGAAATCTCCAATGTTGTCTGTGATGGCTGCTTTGATCAGAAATGCTTCTTTCTGCCTTTCCCCAACCTTATATCTGCATTGCTTTTTCATTTGGTTTTAATTATTAAAATTGTTTTTCTGCCCTTACAGTAGCTTCTGTCTTCTAAGACTTTCATCCCTTATGCCATAAAGAATATTTTCATGACCCTTTAGGTATCTAAATTATCCGCTATTAAATTCCTTTAATTAGTTTTTACTTCGGCTGTCAGCTCCTTTACTATTCTTATCCCTCCCTTCAGAACATACTCCAGTAAGGGAATTCCCCCTTTAATTGCAACAATCAGAATTCAACTCCCTATTCCATGTGGGGTCTGAGTATCACGAAGGGTCAACCTCGTACCAGTAAATACACACACACACACACACACACACACACACACACACACACACACATTCATTTTTTTCAAACCTGAGTTTGAAGTTTCTACCTGTCCCTTTACTCTTACATTGGATTTTTCTAGTTAAAAAAAAAAATCACATCTTTATTCCTTCTTTTGAGTGACATACAAGCTATATCACACAGAAATATGCCAGGAATATTTCTTTCAGGATTGACTTGTTGCCTTCAGAAATGGTCTCAGCTGTAAGGAAATGTCCTGCTCACAAATACAACTTTATTTGGCTCCCATATGCTGTGACCTATCTTGGCAGGGGTCTGTGACGTTACAGCTTCAGCTTGCTGTGGAAAAATTCCCATATGCACTAGACATCCTAGAGAGCTCAGCTGAGCATCTGCAAGTTCTAGGTCACAGTGCAACTTTTCTACCTCTCTAATTTGTGTCACAGCAGCAGTGAAGGCTGCTATTGAGGTGGGGGAACTATTTCCTTCTGGTCAAGAGAATGAAATCTCTGGTCTGTGAAGAAACAGAGTATTCCATTTGGGCAAGGCACCAGCCCTCAGGAAGGCAGGCTATGCTTAGGCTATAGTAAAGAGTATACCAGGAACAAATCCCTTCTCTAAGGAGATGAGGTACTTTTCCTTCTCAGGATTCCACTGCTTACTGCAGCCCCTGCCACCACCATGGTGGGTCTATTGGGTCTGCACTCACTCTTACGCTTTCTTTTCTGTCTTTTCATACGCTGGCCACAGTCTAGCATTTCTGTGCTTTCTCTAATACTTTGATATTCCTTCCTGTTTTTCTAAAACTTCCCTCCTTGCTGTGTGCTTGCTTATCCTCCATGTGGTTGAACTCTCTGCTGGCTTAACTCAGATGTCATAGGTCTCCCCCCACCTCCTTTCAAAGAAGAGCAGCTCACCTCCCCTTGAGTCTTTCTTTTACACTCTAATAAAATTGTTCTCAAGCTGCTTTTTGAGTCTGTTCTTGAATTCTTTTATTAATAAGACTAAGAACTCCAAGATGGACCCAGTGTCCCTGGTACCCCTTGCAGAGGGGCTGAAGTCAAGTAAATAGCTTGCTCATTAAACTCCACTTCTGAGTCTCCAGACATTGCCAAAGAACATTTGTTGCCAAAAATGGTCCTTAAATACAGTTGGTGAGGTAGCTTTTGTAGCTTTATCACTTGTTCCTTGGCTAGAACTGGGACCTCATTAGAATGGTACATGAAATACTGACTCCAAATAGGGATGGTAGGAGCCTCAATAGAGGACAGGTGGTGGGACTTAAAGGCTAAAGCCAGGTGGAGGCAATCATGGTAATGAACCAGAATGACAGCAAAGGGGTCCTGCTACACAGAGTATTTTGAAGGTGGTTAATAGAGCCAGACATTGTGGTGTGTGTGTGTGTGTGTGTGTGTGTGTGTGTGTGTGTGTGTGTGTGTGCGTGTGTGTGTGTGTGTGTGTGTGTGTGTGCATGTGTGTGTGTGTGTGAGAGAGAGAGAGAGAGAGAGAGAGAGAAAGGTACACCAGTGATTTGGTGGCCAACTTAGGAAGGGGAAATATGAACACAGCATAATGATTATCTGTGTATGAAAATACTTACTGAAATTCATTATTTCGTACAATCATTAAAAATAAAAGGTTATTTCTCAGTTAAACCCAACATAAGAAATTAAAATAATTAACCAAGAGCTGTTTATTAGCCCAGGTAGCCAGGCCAATAAGGTGTTGTAAACTTTCCCATCTTTTCAGACAGGAGTTAGTTTTCATACCCAGAATTACCTGGCCAAAAGAGAGTCCAACTCCCTGTGTGCAAAGACCATCTCACATCAAGCAAGAGCACATCATGATGTAGTTTCTCTGTCCTTCCTAAAAGGAACCTACAATCATTTGCTTGGTTGTCAATGAGGGAAGGAAAGGAGGAGCACTTATGTGTTTAAAAAGCTGATTGACATTGAAGGAATGCTGACACTGACTAAAGAGTGTGAATCATCCCTGTGCTGTTTCCATGGAGTGAGAACCAGGTACCAAACTGAGTCTCGGTCCAGGTCTAGTCCACAGGAAGTCCCACAAGATCTTCAGGCATCTGCAGTGGACATTTCTTTGGCCACCTATTTGCACATTTGAGGTTAGTATCATAAATCTGCAGCCCCCCACACTTGACATTTTGTTAATGAGATACTGATCGTAATGAGAGGGAAAGACAAGTGGAAGCCTGAAACGGTTCCTACCTGGCCCTGTCACTCAAGTTCATGAGTGCAACTCAAGTTTGCATCCTTAAGCAATTGAGGGGAAAAAAGATTATCCTTAAGGATGTAAACATTACAGAAGGAGCCATCTCCACCAAGTCACCCATCTCCTTGTAACAAACAGATGTAAAGAGGATGGAGTGATTCTGGTTTTGTTTTTCTTATTATTTTCTGCTGCCCCCTATCTTATTACAACAAGATCTCACTGTACAGCCTAGGCTGGACTTGAACTTGTGATTTTCTTGTGTCTGTCTGCTGAGTGCTGGGGTTACAAGCATACATCACTACATCTAGAAGAATAGGAATGGTGTGTTGCAAATACAGACAAGTGGTAGTCTCATTTGCTGGTGCTGTACCACATGGAGTATATTTGCTAAGACAAGTTAAGTAACTTCAGGTATGTGAACAAGGCTACTCTTTAAGCAAATGCGTTCCTTTCTGTCCCAATCAGGAAAAGAGGATCCGAAATTGTTTGCATGCCTGTGGACTGAATAACATAGTTTAGGTTTGTACTCTAACACAAAAATGGTACAAAAAGATCTAAATTCTATGGATATTCCACAGAATTCCCTTGCCTATGGTATTATGCTAATCAGATCAGATGAAGAATAAGTTGTCAGTATGACAGTGGTTTTAGTGAAAACACATACAGTCGGGAAGAAAGGAGATAAAGTCTTCTGGACTGACACACCACGATAACCTTTGTGTTGTGGGAGGACCACACCGCAGCTCTCACCATTCATAGGGAACACAGGACTGCAGCAGCCTCTTTAAGTTTTCTACACAAGTTCCACATCTGGGAGCACCACTCTGACCAGCCAATGTGAAGGGCGATGGCATTTACATAGAACAGAAAGTAGGAAGGGTCTCTTGCTGAGATCTAGTATAGTAGGGCTGGAACCATTGCATGTTGTAGTCAATGTACCGGTGATGGGAGAGAATGTTGTGAGCAGTATCATAAGTGCTGGTGGGAAGACTATGAGAAAGGCCCTGAGATCAAGGAGGTACAGGTTGCAGAAACAATGTGATGGTCAGACTTGGTGGCAAACTTACGGGATTTGGAATTGCCATGGAAACTAACCTCTTAGCATGTCTGTGAGTATGTTTCTAGATTTGGTTAACTGAGGTAGGAAATTCCACTTTAAACTTGAAGGCACAGTACTGTCCCATGGTCTGCGGTCCCAGGTTGAATAAAAATAAGCAAGGGAAATGGCTCAGCCCTTAACAGCACTGACTGCTGTTCCAAAGGGCCTGGGTTCAAATCCCAGCACCCACATGGCAGCTCAGAGTTGTCTGTAATTGATGGGTACAGGCTGATCTTTGAGTTCAAGGCTAGCCTGGTCTACAGAGTGAGTCCGGAATAGCCAGGTCTACACAAAGAAACCCTGTCTCAAAACTAAAAAACAAATAAACAAACAAACAAAAACCAAAAACAAATAGGCAATGGAGGAGCCAAGCAGAAGCATGTATCTTTCTTTGCTTCCTGACTTCAGGTAAAATGTGACCAGCCATCTCATTCTCCTGCAACTATGCTTCCCTGCCATGATGGATTATAATATATTTTTAAGACAAGTAAATCCTTCTTTCCATAATTTACTTCTGTCAAGTATTTTTGTCACAGCCATGGGAAAAGTAAAATATGTATACAAGTACCATATTTATCTTTTGAAAAACGCTCCTGACAAGTTACCAGGGCATCATGGAGAACAAATGCGTGACAGTGCCTCTGAAAACATATCTTATGACAGAGTCAAAAGAAAACACAGGACTGATTATATGGCTTAGCATGTAAAGGGACTTGTAGCCAAGCCCAACAACTTGAGTTCATTCCTGGGGTCTCAGAGGGTAGAAGGAGAGAACCATCTCATTCAGGTTGTGCTCTGACCTCTACACATGTGATAGCATGACACACCACATACATATACACCTACACACACACAAAAAAAAAAATAAATAGTTTCATCACAAAAAGAAAAAAGAAAATGAAGATCTGACAGCCTTCCATCTTCAGATACACTCTCCAAGCCAAACTCAAGGCTCCAGCATAGACCAAGCTTTAAGGCTCCAGCATGGACCAAGCTTTAAGACACATGGATGCTCAATTTGGAGGCTTATATTCTAAGCATTTACCACTTGGTGCCAGTCCCTCTCCCTCTGCTTGTGCTTCATTCCATAGAGAGAATCTTAAATGGCCAATTGATGGAGAAGTAAAAGCATTTGACTGTAACTCATGGATGGGGTGGCTTACAAAGAGCTCTTATGCAAGACAAAAAGTTGCATGGAAGTTACATTCCAGCCTTGTCCAGGAATAGTTCTGAAAAACAATGGCAAGGAAGACCCCTAGCACACATCTTTGGGATACACTTTACATTTTGTTTGTGTGGAAGAAGTAAGTCTTTCATGTATGAACTTGGGCGGAGGCGGTTAGACCTGGCTGACCAGACAGAGGCCCAGAAGGAAGGGTATTAGGAGACTAGGGAAAGGATGTTTTGAAACTAGTGTGTGGAAGGACAAAAGTTAGTGGCCATAAAGAATAAATACTTTTTCATCATATGTCAACCACTACAAGACAGCACACTCTGTAGTAGATGAATCACACCCTGGGCCTATGACATCCAATAGAACATCCACTAGTCACATGTAGTGACTCCAACCTGAAATATATCAAAGTATCAAATACACACCAGTTCCAAATAGTAGCACAGATGTAAAACATTCCTAGTAATTGCATATTGATCACATGTTGAAAATATACATTAGTTTAGATAAAATGTTATCAACATTGATTTCCTTTTTAAAATGTGTCTATGATAAAATTTATAAATAGCACTCAGCTCATACTTGTGGCTTATATTTCATTTGTTTTGGATAGTACTGATAGGGGCTGAGTTTCTTAGCTAGCAGACAGCAGCTGGCCCTGATCCTAGGCTTCCTCAGTTGCCATGGCAGGCTCAGAGATTGGGTGTCAGGGAGACCTGAAGATACTGCCTGGCCTGTGAATATGACCTACCTCTCACCAGGGTGGATAAAACTCCAGCTGCTGCCAACTGTACAGATTTCCAGAAAAAAAAGGTTGATCCTGAGCCCTTGGGATGCTATTGTTTTCCCAAAGTCTAATAAGATATTCAGTGGCCAGTGGATCACACTGGCCCTTTGTATCCTAGAAAGATAAAAAAAAATTGGTATTTATTTCTAAATAATAGAAAGCATTCTATGTATGAATTTGTCTTTCTTACCTGTGGGAACTCAGAAGCTTGCTCTGTATATGATCTTTTGATATAGGCCATAGAGCCTCAGATCAGAATAAAAGAACCAACTCACAGAAAAGGAGATGTGAGCAGAACACGTTGTCATGGCAGCCATCAGTGGTACTACACGCTTCAAAGCTATTGAACTTACAGCACATAGACAGGCTTATTGACAAAGCAGTTGAGGTCCAAATTTGGCGGCAACTCTCTGCAAGTATGACATAGTATATATTCTCCTGGTAGAGTATGTGCATTGAGTCAAGAACCTCTGTAAGGTGATGCAGCCAGTCTTTCATGTCTGCTCGGTTACATTCATGCACCCAACCACGTATTGGTGTAAAATATTTGAAATGGTATCTGTGACCCAAATTTAGATAATGTTTGGTCATTGTTTCTTAAGCAACATAGCATGCTACCATTTACACAATATCTACATTGTGTTCGGTATTAGAAGTTTTCTGGGGATGCTGTAGGACATACGGTGACATGCACATATGTTATGTGTAACACCACTCCTCCATTACATGTAAGACACTTGAGCATCATACTGGTTTTAAATCCATGGGGACCTTGGAAGAGATCTCCCACAGATACTGTGGGACAGTCATGTGTCATGTGAAGAGTTCTTTGCAGGACCACAAATGGAAGCAAGACTGCTTTCCTTAACAGAACTCACTAAAAAGCAAATGTGCTTCTTCTACCACTACTTTGCAAACTCTGCGAGACTAGCAGGTCTAGTTCTTAAAAAGGTGCACTTTTACCAGGGACTAAGTGGCTTATAGAAGGCTGCGTCTAGGCACTTTAGAGGAGGTGGGCGGTTATTATTTTGGTGGAGGTATGTGACCTTGATCATAAGAAAGGTGTGCCTACTGTCATACATAAGAGCAGGAAAGCAGTTCACATAGATGGCCCTTGGGCATGGACTGTGTGACCAGGCAGCCCATCGTCAGGACTTCCCAAAAGAGAGGTTGCTGATGACAAGAGTGCGAGTGAGTATCAGCTATGGTTCTAGGGACAACCAGAGGAGCAAGGGATCTAGTTTATGCTAGCCCTGACCTTCAAAGTGTCGCCGAGAAAGAGACTTGCAGAATCCTGGGGGTGTTATTCTTTGAAATTTGAAATCTGGGGAATAGATGGGAAAGCATACAAAGCTGGGGTGCAGTGTAAGATTCCCCGGCAAGGATCGACCTGTCCCAGCGGCAGAGGTTGCTGTTTACAAACTCCTCAGCTTTGTGCTTGTTCAGGTTTGTCTTCCATGACAGAGGGCCAAGTCCCTGAAGAACTTTCCATAGTGTGACAGTCACTGGCCGGTTTTGAGATGGCCAGCCGTTTCAGGATACCAAGGGCAGAGTTCCTAAAAGACCTCCCATTCCCCACCCCATGTCCAACACACAGCCTTGCTGGAATTTGTTGGGCTCACATGGAAAGCTGACATCTCACTTTTTCCTCCCCTTTGATTTCTATCAAAAATCCTGTGGTAAACTTCACTTTCAAACACCTAAACACCTGCCTCTCTCTCTCTCTCTCTCTCTCTCTTTCTGTGTGTGTGTGTATTTGTGTGTGCATGAGTATTTTGAATGTTATATATATATATAAAATGGGGTTTGCATGTGATCAGAGGGGAACCTTGGGTGTCTGATCTTGCTTTTACCTTGTTTGAGACAGGCATGGTCTTTTTCTTTCTGTTGCTGAATATACCAGGGTAGTTGGCCTGTAGGTTTCAGGGCATTCTCTTGTCTGCCTCTCATCTTACTGTAGGAGCATTGGGATTGCAGATGGATGCTACTGAGCCTGGCTTTCTATGGCTTAAGGAGGTCACATTCAGGTCCTCATGCTTGTGGGTCAAGTGTTTAGCCACTAAGCCAACATGCCAGATTTATAATGATCTTTTCCTAACATAGTCCTCCACCGTACACAAAATAGATGAGATATACACAGAAGAAAAAAATGTTTCATCCTGAAGTTTGACTGTTTTTTTTCCTTTTTCCTCACCCCTTGGATCCGAGGGACTCTAGAGGAGGGAATGAGTTAATAAACAAGTTCATGAGACTTAAAGGGGCTCTAATAAATGTTGTTGTAGCATAATAGAGCATGTCATCAGTTTTGAGGACAATCAGAATGACATGATAAAAGGGATATTAGAGTCTTCCGTTGTAAAATAAGTTGTTTAAATTATGATGTCTGTGGGAGCGTGGAAGTGACATTCCAGACACAAGTAGCAACTGATCAGAAATAGGGGAAATCTGGGTCACATGTGATAGCTAAGCTATCTGTTTTGTGGGTCACAGGACATAGGAAAGGTGAAAAGACAGTCTGATGAACATAAAGGTTGGGAAGAATTAGTTGTATCTAGATATCAGGACATCTTGTAAGACATTCTAAAAAAGTTCGATTTCATTTTATTGTCGGGAAGGATGGAAGATATTTAAACAGCATGACTAAAACAGAGTTATAGTATGATCAAACAACGTTTAACTCTTAAAATGACAGATCTAGTTTCCAGAAATAAGAAACCCGATTGAAGACAATGCCTTGCATTTGACTGAAGTTTTAGGAAGAGGTGTTTCTTTGTTCTGTTTCTCTAAAATTGCTTTATCTTGAGCTAACAGCTTTCAGCAGATAAGCATATATAAGAACCTTTGTGTGTGTATATTTTCAATTTCATATCACATCATTTCAACTTTAAGCAAAGCAGAAATAAAAATAAAAAACCCTAGACAATTGAAATAAAAGACACTTCTTAGTTACAAGACAGTGCATTTGTTTTTGCAAAAAAATCGTCCTCTGAAATTACATTTGCATTGAGTTCCCTTTCGTCTTTGTGTTTGTTTACACATCATTACTTGATGAATGGGTTGAGAAGCTGAGAATGAGAAGTGTTGTAAGCATCTACACTCTGGGATCAATCATAATAAAGTAACACATCTTTGAAATGATAATATAATGAGCCATTTTGTAGAACTGCCTTCTCATACATACAGCTTTCTAAGAATGCTATATGTGACACTGGAGGGATGTGTTTTTGTGTGGGCGGGAAGACAACCTTTATTGTCATTCTTCAGGAACCATTCAGTTATTTATGTTTACTCATTTTGTTTTTAAGGAAAAGTTCTCTTACTGGCTTAGAACCAATTTTGTTAGGTTGACTGACAGTAAGGCTCAGAGATCCACCTGTCTCTGCCTTTGAGGGGCTGAAAAGACCAGTGTGTGGACTGCTCTTGGCTCCTTTATGTGGCTTCTGGGGATCAAACTCAGGTCCTTTTCCTTGTAGGACCTGCACTTTACCAATGAAGCTATCTGCTCAGTGCCTCACAGATGTTTTCTAGAAGGCATAAGAGCGTGAAAGAAGGCAGAAGACACTAAAACTAAGGACACAAGAACACAAATAACAATAAAAACACAACAGGAGCTACAACTTAGAAACCAGTTTTACTCTGTTGCAAACAAATGGACAAGCTATTGTACAATATATAATAAAAAGTACAGCACAATACAAGTGCCACTAATAAAAGAAACTTAAAGATCAGACTTAAAAATGCTTATTTGTAATATATATGTATGTATGTATATATATACATATATATACATACACACACTGCAACAAAAAGCCACAATAAATACAGGAATTTCCAAGTCATTCATAATAAATACTGAAAATATAAATACAGAAGACTACAGCTAATATGAATAAATAATTACAACATAAGGTCCAAGTTAAATTCTGTTTAATATCATTGTAGCTTATTTTATATCCCCTTTGGCATCTTTGATGTCATAACTTGTACACAAGAGAAATCAGTCTAGAAATTGTGACATACAACATGACATCATGGTATAAAATGACTGTATGGATTGTAGTTTGATTTTCTTCCCTTTCAACCTTATAAGTCATCAGAATGCACATAACAGGAATGAAGAATCTATTGAGTTAAAAGGTAATGATATAAATCAGTGGAAAGATAAAAATCAATCAATGTTAGTATAGTGCTGTGACTTTTCTGAGGTTTTAGTGATACCATCTTCCAATAGGCCAAAAACTAAACACCTAAAACAAAGACCCTCAAAAGAATGATCTTGTTTAAGGACCATAGGAAATGTATGGGTGTTTCAACATAGTAGAAGGATACTTGAGTTCTCAGGATCATGTGATCTGCCAGTTCCCTGCATCTTACAAGGATTTTCAAATGTATCAAGTTCCTATGACAGCTTGCAAGTAAAGACATGGTTTATGTCTAAGACTATGATCAAAGCAAAGATACTGCAAAGGGTGACATTTATCTACGCAACCAATTGTATACGTGAATTTTAAATGTGAAAAGTGTTTTGTTGACCAATGCCAAATGACCTTTCCTATCAAATTTATATACCCTGTGACACTGAGGGAGACACATTGACATAACAAAGTGCCTTTTCTGCATCAGCAGGCATTTGCCAGTACATGTGCATTAATAGCTCTATCTTAAGAGGCGATCACACAAAAATGCGATAAACTAAAGAGAAAGCAGAGACATTACTAAGACACAACAAAGGCTGAGTTGTTAGGAACAGGGTTGTAATCTACAGGTTCAGGTTTCTCTTTTACTATTTCTGTACTGCATTGTCTAGCATTTATTATACATCATCAAACACTTTTGAAACATGTTTCACAAACTACGCCTCAGACTCCTGTTGAGATGCCTAGAGTCAATTACAACAGGCCAAATTTTATTCACCATTCATTACAGCATTCTACAGCAACTTCTTCACCGTCTTTTTTTTTTAGACTAAAGATGTCACTGGGTCACTTCCCCACAGTATTACTCATGGGGACCAAGTATATTGAGGTGGCTGCCATTTTACTCAAGCACTCAGGCAGGGGAAAGCAGCCTTACTGAGACTGGGAAAGATCCATGGAGAAAGGAAACAGTGACTTTCAGGGTGGTCTTCAGCTTCCTATTAGTTGCCAGCGAACAGAAAATGCTCTGAAGCTGCAGGGAGTGTCCAGGTCAAGTGATGTTATCAGGGAAGAGAAAAGGAAAAAAAGAAGAAGAAAAAGAAAACAAAAAAGAAAATAAAGCATCACCCTTTTCCAGAACTCCTTCTTTAGTTTTCAGGGCTTGTCAAGATGACAAATTTTTAAGTCACTTTCCTGATCCCTGAGAATACAAGAAGCCATTGTTTACATAATATTCTCATACACAGGCTGGGATCAAATGGTGGCTGAGTGACTCTTTGGAGTCATTTTATTCCATATCAGATTCTACAGAGATAGTCACATCTTCCCCAGAAGGAGAAGAAAAAGTCTAGCTTCTTATTTGTTATTTACACTAAGACAGGAAGGTACTTGTTCACAAACAAGCGCATAAATGTCCTTTTCACTCTAGAATTGTAACTTCTCAGAGAATTGAAGAGCTGTAAAGTCAAGTCACTTGACTCTAGTCCTGATGTTTGCAATCGGGATCTAAATTAGTCACTCTCCCTGACATGACAGTAATGCTTAAAAAGCAAATACAAATGAATAAAAATTGTCTAATCCCTTATATTCCAAAAGCAGGTTGCATTGCTAAGTGTCCAAGTACCTACATTTTCTTTTAGAATTTGATTGAGGACATTTAGAGATTTGCCTTATATAATAATCATGAAATGAAGGGAGAGCCCAACCTCTACAGTCTTTCAGCACAATTCCCCAAATTACCACGACTGTTGCCAGGTGCCTCATCCACAAAGGCTGGCCAAGATATGTTTTTATTGTGAGGAAACCTGAAAGAGCTGGGTTGTGTTGCCAAGGAAACCATCTTCCCTAGAGATGTCAAGAATAAATAGGTATTTGTGCTGTTGGATATGCCTGAGTGGCAGTCCTCCCCAGAGGTAGATGAACACACCATGTGACCTCTGGAATGTTTCTTAGGCTCAGGCCTATTCAATCTGAAGAATACAGAAGAATCTCAAACCCTCCATTATTCATGCTTGGTTGGCCTCTGTGAATATGTTTAAGAAGATTAAGCTGTTCTAAATCACCTGACCAGCACTAGGAGAGCCTAACAAATCAGGCTTCCGGTGGTATTCCCTGACAGTGGACTCTGATGAATTGTAGTAAAAGCAAACAAACCCACCACCACCACCAACAACAACAACAAAACAAGATGACTTTAGTAGCTACTAAAATTTAAAATCTATCAAGTCCAGATATCCTTTGGGTACCATTGCATCACTTACATATAAACACTAGTTTTTTTTAAAGGGTGAGAATTTATTCCCTAGCTTTATTTTTTCCCTTTTTAGGAGAATTTAAATTTAAAATTGAGTACTTTCTTTTCTTCATGTTTAAGTAAACTTTCATAATTCACATAGTTCTTTGAATTAGTTTCCAATAATGATAGCATTTCTAAGAAAAGAGAGAAAAATTAGTGGCCAACATGAAAAAAGGAGGCAAATCAAACTGGATAAAATGTGCTACAAATTCCCTTTTGATACTTATCCAACACAGAGATAACAATCAAACTATCTGAGGGAGTGTGACTCAGACAAGAGGGTGAGTAGTTTTATTTTGTGTGCAGTAGGACATGGTCCAGATAGAATTTTCTAGATAATTTTTAAAGAGACATCTTAAAAGTTCTGTTTTCTTCCAAGTACTCAATAATAAATAACTTTTAGGTTTATTCCAACCAAATAAAAATATTGGAAAAAAGAAATAAGACATTTTAATTATGGACATATTTTAAAGTTACTACTGAAAATCAGGAAATTAATTTTGACAAAAGCCAGACTGATATTCCAAGCCAGATAAAAATATTAGAAAAGAGTTAAAAAGAAATAAGACATTTTACTATGGACATATTTTAAAGTTACAGCTGAAAAATCATGTGAATTAATTTTGACAAAAGCCAGGTTGATTAATTTATTTCCTCACATACCCTTCTAATCAATATACATTGTCCTTAAAAATACATAGATGGCCTTGCACATGTGACAAAATTTATAATTTGAACTGACTTTACTATCAGTATGCTAATGAGATAGTGCAAGACATTCCACCAACTGCTAAGTACAAATGCTATCTGAAATAACATCAATCATTCTCCTTTACAAAGTTGGTGGTGCCAGCTTTTGTGAAAGATGAAATAAAATAACCATAGAACTGTCTTTTCTTGAAAAGTGAGCAAGCATGAAAGGTCAGATACAAAGCAATGACTCCGTATAGTGAAAGACTAATGGCAAGGAAAGAAAACAGTAACAAACAGGACATACATCTTTGGAGTGATTTCTTTTCCAATATGTAAGAAATATCTGCATGTACTGAAGTTCTAGCTTCTATGTAAGGGCGTTAAAACAACCACAACAACAGCAATAAAAACAAAACTACCCATAAACAATGAACTAAAATGGCATCCTGGTTTATAATCTTGAGTTCATTCCTGTTCTCTTGATTTGCCTCTTCTATCTGATTTATCACTCTCAGAACGGGAACCGCAGGGCAGGCAAGACAGCACATAGAATAACCCTACTGCTGACCAGCAGAGAAAAACCCAGGCAATACCAAGCTTCCACATTTTAAGTTTCTGATGAGCAACAAAAGAGGAAGATGGCTGTGCTGTTTAGGAAGTGGGTCTCATGTTCTTGATTGAGGATTCATGAGAGGAACAGAGGCAAAGTTTACAAGTGACTGTTTCAGAGTCACGTTTGTTAAAGAATTTTCTTTCCAAATTCCTTACTTTTGTCACAAGCATTAGTCATTTAGCATTAAGTGTGTGTGTGTGTGTGTGTGTGTGTGTGTTTGAAGACTTTCTTCATATCGCTGGATGTCTGTGTTCTTATATTTTAGAGAATGGACCATAGTTGCTTTGGATGTTGGCTAGCAAATATGAATACCAACTGGGCTTTGGGAGCAGCCACATCAAAACTGACCTTTCCGAGTTTGGGGGGCCTGCCATTTATGAACCACCAGTACAACTCTGCTGAGATACGGTAACAGTTCATAGTAGACACAATCACTTCCAAACTTATATTCCATCTGAACCCCTGTCATGTCCCTTCCACAGTTTTAGTGAGTTTCCAAATTGTAGCTCTCTGGTGAGTTAAAATCTGTCATTCTACACAAAATATTTGATGAAATGAACTGTGGGTGCAAAGCTGAGACATATAAGTGGTTCAAGTACAGGTCCACTCGGTCCTTGGAAAATGATGCAATAAGGAATTTCAGTTTCGTATTAGGAGTACAAGTGAGTGAGCCTTCCACGGTAGGTGTTGGTCACGGTAACAATGCAATAGTGACATTTTCAAATTACAGTCATTTTGACCTTACAAGCATATAGGTGCCTTCTATTTACACTTGGCATTTTACATGTCAACTATAATGACTGTAAACTGTCACTGGATTGTAACTACAGCTAAAAAAGACAGGTCATTAAAGACCCCTCTTGTTTTCTGTCGGCTTCAAAACAATGCCTTTGTACAGGGTGTTACCATCTTAATAGCTTGTTTATAAAATGAGTAAGAAGGTCATGTCCCATGATGTTCCTGAAGTTCCCTGGGTTCTGAGTAAATCAAATCCCTTCCCGAAACTGGTGGGAGTTTATTGGCATATATTTAACATTTTCTTAGATAGCTCTGCATCCAGGAAACAGTTCTTTGAATATCTTTTCCCTGAATCCAAACTTACTTCCTAATTTTCAAGAGGATGTTGCAAGTTCCATTAATTTAGGGAAAATCAGCATCATTTAGATGCAGTTTTCACAGAATTAGAAGAATCAGCAATAGGGCAATGGCAGATTCCATTAAGAACATATACATGGTAGCAATAAAAAAGTGAGGTATCAATTAGAAGACAAATTAATGGTACATCTTGTTTAAGGAAATATAAATCAAAATTTTAATCTGGAACATAATCAGTATAACCTCTGGACTTCTTGAGAATTGTGGCAAGTTTCTGTAACTGGCGCCGTTACAGGGAAGAGGTGGTATTGCTGGGTCATTCAATACTGAGGATTCATCACTTAAGGAACTCTTGGATATTTTATATATGGTTGGCATGACACCATGAGAAAAAGACAATTCCATCACAAGAGTGGCTTTCAAAAAGCCTATTATTCAATCTCCAAAAAAGAAAAGAGACAACTGGATTTTACCTATATTTTAAAACTTGCTAATCAATAGCTGGGGGAGGGGTGACTTAAAAATGTTCTGTGATTCTTTCTTTCTACCAACAAAATTTAAAAAAAAAAAAAAGATGAAGCTTATCAGGCCACTTGCCTTTCCAATCAGTTTGGCCAATGTAGCTGGGCCAACAGGCCAATAATAGGGTCTGGGGCTTCGCATGTGACAGTGCAGGACTTGGGTGCTGTGTGCAGGGAAGACTCTGGTTTGGTTAGATATATAACAGAAGCAACACAATAGCTGCAGGCCGGATCATTTCCCCCGTGCAGAGATTTAAAGTGTCTCAACCTGGCTGCCTCTAACTGCACCCCTCCTTTGAAAAGCAGAAGTCACCGCAGCAATTTGTTTTTATTGAGTAAGCCTATTAATGAGAAAAACAATCCAGAGGGGTCATTGTGTTCTCCGTACCTACTGGGAATGAAATCACAACAAGAAATAATTCCCTGTTAATTATACTTGGTAACCCAATTGTATTATTTAACCCAATATTTTCAATCAACTGCCTCCAAATTTTTTTTCTTTTTATAGTTTTAGATAAAACGCAACCTGATTGCATTTTAGGAACTAATCAGTACTCATTACTAGCTACTGCCTAAACATATGTCCCCCTCTAGGGTATGGTATATGTGTATTCTGTGTTTGTGTGTGTCTGGTATAGATAAAGTATGTAGGGTTTTATTTGTTATTGTTGTTAAAATAGGTAGCCTGTACCTATTATGATTTGTGAAGGATGTCTACTTAGGTATGTGAAAAATTAGAATGGAGGCTTTCACACTTAAAAGGGTAATTATCCTTAGCAAAGTGAGACTTTCTATCCCAATTGAATAGAGAGAGGAAGAAAGCTCTGTTTTTGAAGCATCCTTTGGGAAAAATAAAGCTGCAAAGGAAAAACCCAGCTAAATACAAAAAATGCAGGCTTTAAACCTTGTAAAAAAAAAAAAAAAGAAAAAAAAAGAAAGCTGGACTGAAATAAACATTTCTAAGGACTCAGGAACCAGACTGTCATTCTCCACTTCAACGCTACCCTAGCCAGGGTTGCCCTGTGCCTCCCCTCACTCTGTTCTAAGAGAAGCTTGAGAGTGCCTCCCCAGTAGGTACTTCCAGAGGCTGGAATCATCCAGCAAATACAGAACACAGAATTCTGTCATTTGCTTGAATGAAGGAACAATAGCCGTTTGTTGTTTCCTCTCTGAGCCCCTGCTCTTTAGATTACATAGGCAGAGGCTGGGACAACAGGCGATCAAACACTAAAAATGGTAACATTGCAGGTAACTTTGGACATATGAGCACAATTAGAGCAAATTCCCATCGTATCAACCCCACCCATCGACCAGAAGGGGTAGGCCGTCCCCATTTCTGCTTTTTATAGCACGATAAAGCATAAGTGCTTTAATGTTAGTAATGATTAGTGTTATTTGGCCTTGAGGTGGCATAGAGAAGAGCAGGAGCCAACTCCATAAGCAAACATACTTTCCTCACATCAAATTTAAATAGAAACTTCTCACCAGAGGACTCTGAAGCACGTTCAAGCTTGATCAGGAAAAAAAAAAAAAAAAGCATGTAATAAGGAATTAAATCTGTAAGATATGCAAATGTCCATGTCTAGGAGGCATAAAAAAAAATTAGGGATGCAGTTACTATAAAGAGCAGGGTGTATTTACATTTTAAATAGTTATAAAACCTGAAATGACGAAACAATAGAATCTCAAAACTGGGAAACTCAGCATAATCTTTGCATCGGGAAAAACATATCACTTGTCTTACAGCTGCTTAAGCTTACAGAAAGAGGGTGCTCAAAGTCCTCCCAGGCACCAAGCAGGCCACCTAGAGGCGGGCAGTGTATGTTTCCTTTCTATCCATGCTCTTTATTAAGAGAACATGGTGGCTGCCTTTGCAATGCATTCTGGACTGCGCTGCTAACTGTCCCAGGCAAGACAAAAATGTTTCGGAAAAGTAAGGCCTAATGAGTACGTGAGTACAGGCCTGCCTTCAATCAGTTAGCCACTATGCGGAAATCTCATTATGTGTTTTTGCTTTTGTAGAGACGGTTTGGTCATGGTGAAGAATAGATGGGTTGCTGAGGCAGTGTTTGCTTCTGTTCCCCCATCCTCAGCCTTCTTTGTGTTAGGACTGAGTTAGGTCCTCGGAGTGGTGAAGGAAAACAAGTCATTTGCCTTCATGTCACTGGAAGAATCGTGTATCTCTATCGTATGAATCTTACAGTAGTTACTGTTATTTTATAATTAAAAAATTATTTCAAAACGTTCTGAGAGCCCATCCCACACGAGGTACCATGAAGGGCACTAAAGTGCATTTTGATGGAGGGGGTAGAGTTTAAAGGTGCTGTCCAAGCTAATAAACAAGATGACACTTTAAAAAAGAAAGGCAGTTCCATCTATCTCAGCTGAGGGAGGGCAGTAACTGGACCCTCTCCAGAGGATTGTCCTAACTCTTAACTTTACAGAAAACTGCATAAGGCCCTGCACATATAGACTCATTTGTCCCAAATAGCAAAAATAGGCCCATTTCATCCTTAAGAAAGTATTTGCAAATCTGCTCAGTCATGATAGTAAAAATGTGGGTGGATTCCAGATGCAATCCTTGTGGGCATGCTCTGTGGTGCTAGCTAACACATCTTCAGCTTCAATGAACATGCTGTTCATTTTCATCAAAGCATGACTTCTAAGCTACCATAAATAAAATACACAGGAAACAATCCAATCTTTTTCTTACAATAATTACTTTTACATTAAAAAGTCACCATCATCTTCAGATATATCGAAAATTAGGACTCTAAATCTGATTATTATTATTATTATTTTTAGTGTTAGTTAACAATCTTGCACAGGCCCGATAATCTAAAACTTGGAGCTATGATCTGCATAGCTTGGCAGGTTTCACACAGTTTCACAGGTAGGCAACTGTGAAAGAGATGCATTTTTTTTTTTTAATTTAGCATGTTCTATCAAAACAGTTCAAAATCATTTAAAATCCCCAAAGTGACTGTATTTGTGCCACACCACAGTTAGTAAGCTAGAAAGGAAGGAAAGAAATACTATCTGGAAGATTTAATCAGAGTCCATATTCTTGGTCTTCAGGTTAAACAATGATGAGCCCAGCAAATGAAATACAGTGCCTTAAATGAAAGACTTGGTCCTATAATAGCATAGCTTAGCAACTAAACGGGGACTGTCTCCACCACGGGGGATTTGATACATTCCTCATGCAATCTGTTCTTTTCTGCAAGGCTCAAAGAATTTTCTGCGGGATGCTCTGAAATGTGGCTGTCGCCATTCAATGTGGAGACAAACCCTTCCTGGGAAGGGCTTTTCAAGTATGAGTGAAATTCCACTTGGGAAAGATTGGACCTGTGTTCAGGATATAAGGTGTTACAGGGCACCCCACTATCATTTTCGGAAGTGGGGCAGCAAACGATGACAGAAGGATTGGCAGCTGGGAAGTGGGAGGCCCCATAGGCCTCTTCCGCTTGTCTGGCATAGTCAACGAATCGCTCTGGGGTCATGGCATAAGGCACCAGCGAAAGGGCACCGTTTTTGACAGTATCTCTCTCAGAATAGTTGTCAGAGATCTGGCTAGGAGTTCCTGGGATGTGACTATCTATTTGGTAATACAGAGTTGAAGAGCTAGCATAAAAGGAAGCATTTTTTGTGTGGTTTTCATGAACTGCGGTGCCATCAGAGTAACAAAGGACAGAAGGAAGAGGGACGACTTCAGTATGGGCACCAAGCCCTTCTACAAAGCTGTCTCCCTTATCATCATCGTCATCTTCCTCCTCCTCTTCCTCCTCTTCCTCCTCTTCCTCCTCCTCCTCTTCTTCCTCATCGGATTCACTGGGGGCCAGGCTTTGGGTGCTAGAGTCAGTGACTCCACTGCAGAAACTGCTTCCATCCTCTTCTTCTTCCTCCTCTTCTCCTTGGCAATCCAGTTCCTCCTGAAGGTGCAGCACTGCAGCCTGGGGTTCGGTTTCAATCTCAAAATTGTCTGCGATGGAATAGTCTACAGAGTGAGCGATAGCACCCATGGAAGTACTGTGGCTGCTTATCTCACCACGGCAGCCACCGCTCAGCGTGGGGATTTGCTGCTCTCGGCTTTTCTCCAGTTCAAGTTTCATTATTGTGTGCAAAAAATGAGTCCGGACACGGATAGGATTAAATTCA
Source organism: Lophiomys imhausi (assembly GCA_907164525.1). NCBI lineage: Eukaryota > Metazoa > Chordata > Mammalia > Rodentia > Muridae > Lophiomys > Lophiomys imhausi. The sequence continues at coordinate 2,891,492 of CAJQZJ010033126.1, read as the reverse complement.
ATTCTACCTGCTGTGTTACTACAGCCTTCTTTCGTGCAGCCACATGGGAAAGACATACGATCCACCTTAGAAGGAAGAACACAGATTAGCACCATGGACCTATTACAGACCAAATAAAATCAAGGACTTTCTAACAATGCCTCTGAACTAAGCAATGCACTCAAGTTCTACTTATGTCACAGCAGATGACAAATACACTGCAAGTAAAAATGAGCAGGGGGAAGTGAAGACTTAAAGTATACCAATGCACTGGTTTTTAAATGTACGTCCAAAAGGGTGGTGGGTTGAGGGTAACTGAGAATTTAAATTTCATTGTGCTCCCCAGGGCTGTCTTATTTCTCCACTGGCTACTCTTTCTTCTCATTTTACATTTGATATTGTTCCCATTTTGCAACCCCGGTTCCCTCTTGTTTCATTCCAACTCACCCACCCACTTTTAAGTCACACACAGACTGTTCTCCTGGACTCCTAGTCTAATCTACCTACATGATATCACCATGTGCTACCATGTTCTCTTCTTTTCTGAGAAGACCTTCACTGCTCCAGGTGTCTGGGATGACACTACTCAGGGTCACATAATGCTACACTGCTATAGGCTTTGTCTTCTCAGTGGGTTTGTTTGATACACGGATGCGGGTCCCCTGCCCTGTTCCCACTTGAGGAGAGAAGCCCAACTCAAAAGGACGTGTCCTGTGCCAATAAAGGTGACAGCAGGGAATCAGGCGGCCAGCACGCTGAAGACCAGGGAGGTCGATTTAGTGAAATCCTTTCTCAAAATAATGCATTTTAGAACATTAGCTCAGTGGGGGCAGAGTACTTGCTTATTATGTCTGTGAGGCACCACACTCAAAACGGAAAAGAAAGAAAGGAGGGAGGTAATGGGAAGGACAAATGTGTTTTCACCAGTTGCATGGAAGGGAATGTTCTTTGCTTTCAGCTGCCTAAGTGATTTTCTCTTTTTAAGTGACAAAGCTATTTCTGCATAAAGTAAGAGCAGGTAAATAGATCACAGGGCCCCACTGGATTTCAGATGAATGGGACCAGAGCGTCACCTTGTCCAAGAATTGGTAAACTATTGCTTTTCTTTTTAATTGCTTTTAAACTTGAACCTTTTAAAAGCATAGTCATCCAGGTGAGGCTGGTGAGGATATTTCCCACTATTTTTCAAATAAGCTCAAATTTCAAGTTCTGTGGAATGAGACAGATTATTTTTGCTGCTTATATGCATATTTCCAAATTGCAAAAGTCCTCTCCTTACTTCTTCCTCATGTTCCTGAATCCAATCTTGTTGGCACAGTCAGACAGACACCCTCCCTTTTCTTGTTAAGGAAACCTTACCAGCCTCAAATAAGTATTGTAAATTGTAACTTCATTTCATTTTTCGTTGAAAGAGATAAGAGAACATTTGGGGGTTTGCAGCCATGTTGTCTCAGTTCTGTGAAGAGGAAAATCTACCTCAGGCAACAGATAAACAAAGTAGCTGTGCCCCAGAAAACCTTGTTTACAAAAATGTATCTACTTTGATTTCACTGTGAGTTTGACAGCATTTCAACCTGCTCACTGTAGAAATGACAACCCAAAGTGTTTACCTGACATGCCTACTTCAGACAAGGTAAGAATGCAACTTGTTTATTTAAGGTCTGCCTGACTAGGAACTTCTCTAGTAGTATATATCACTGGTAATAAATCTTGATTTTATACCCCATGGATAGACCAGAAAATATAAACCTAAGTTTGTGTCCTCTCCCAGAATGCATGTAAAAAAGCTAAACTAAGCTGGTGTAATGTCCAAATCTGGGAGAAAATAACTTCAACGAACCCAGCTGCAGTATACGCAGTGTGTATAAGCATTCTGTGAATGCCCTTGAATTAGGGTTTCTTTCCCCTTGAATTTTGTCTTTCCTTGCCAGTGTTTTCTTCTTTGGGTTAAAAAAAAAAAAACAAACAAACCAAACAAACAAAACTCATTATACACAACATGACTGCTTCTTTCTGGGGTGGCATGTGACACCTTTCCTTCAGATGCCCTGGGATCCCAATCCTTACCTGACACTTAATGCCTGCCAGGCTGCAAGTACACGTTTCTGGATCACAGAACACTCGGCAGTCACAGCCACAGTCCTCCCGAGACAGGCGGATGGCTCTCAGCTCGTGTTTTTCTTCCACATCAATCTTCTTCACTCCAGAGGCTCGCAACAGAGCCCTCCGTTTTTTTGTGGGCAGGGGTTGTAGGAAGAAGTATTCATCTACCTCAGTGTTGTCTAAATCAATGTCATCATCGGAAATGTCATCCACTGTCAGAGTGCTGGCTTCTTCAGACTCTACTGTGCCATTCTTAGTCATCTAGGAACACAAGGAAGTAAACAAGGATGACATTTGGGCAGAGTCCAAAATCCCCACATCAGCGTTGCTGAGGATGAGTTGAGCTGTCACACATAGAGTCTGTGAAGCCACAGAAGTCAGAGGAAGGAGAAACAATGGTGTCAACATAACTGGCTTTTTAAATGCTCCGGTCACAGAAGACTGTTAAATGCAACCCTTAACCTCCTAAAGTCAGTGAATACAGTTAAGGCGTGAGCAACCATAGTGTGAACAGACAAGAGGTTCCACACACTCATGCTGGAAAGCTGGCTTTGCACTCAGCTCATGGTGACATCTCCAGTGTTAAGAAGCAATGTGTCCTGGATCAGAGGTGACTGCATCTCAGTGGGAGCCATGACCACCTAACTCAGCAAACATCTTGTCCTTGAAATAATATGTGTGTCTTTCAAGCCCCAGAAAAGCACACATAGAGACATAAGGTTGCCCTGTGCTGCTGGGACCACACAGTTATTACCCAGAAAACTCCAAGAAGGAGGGCTTGATAGAAGTAATCAGTCAGGTCGGCATGCTCTCAGTAAGACAAGGACGCAGATTAGTGCCGGCAAGGACTCATCAACCTGCAACTGAGACAATAAGCTGGATTCTCAAAGGAGTGCATGCAAACCTCTGTCCAAAGGCATGCTTTCTGTGTAATGGCTCACATGGGCACTTACTCCTTGCTTAGTCATAGTGGATGTGCCTATTTATATTTCTTTTCTATGCTAATCTTATCCACCAATAAGCTCTGAATATATTTCATTTGTTACTATTATAAAACACCTATTGTTTCCTTTATACAAAACATTTAGAAAAATTTTCCCTTGAACACAAGAAAAATATTTTTGTAAGGAGCAGCCCAGTAATAAAGACAGAAATTTCATAAGAAATAAATCAAGGATGTTCTAAATATGGAAGGTGTATTAACTATTTAATTTTTTGCCCTCCAAATTTCATTAATTATAGCTATTATTATGCCTAGTAATCTTGACAACTCATTCATTAAATAGTGAAAATACTCTAGAGATATTAGACATGTTTACATCTTTATAGAAAAGAGTCCATATTTAGATAGAAGTAGTTAGTACTGAACAACAAGCTTAGATTGTTCAACTCTAAGTGTATTGTAGAGAAAAATTAAAATTAGATTTTTGTCTTCCTGTAGATCAATCTCCACAGAAAAAAGGACCAGGAATAAGAACATACTAAGATATATTGTGAAGGGTCCTGTGATGTATTTTCAAAAGCTACTTAGTTATGCATTGTGAGTATTTCAGAACTTGAGCCTGTCATCTCAGAAAGGCCTTGCTATTGAACATTGTTTCATAGTATGATCCATTATTTAGTTTCCCCTTGACATTTGTGGTGGGAGGGTGTACATATGAAGACATATTTGTATAGGTGGGTATGTATATCTTTTGCATGTATATATCTATGTGTGGGTAGGTCAGGCATTGATGTTGGGCTATCTTACTCTATTACTCTTAGTATTTGAGGGTCTCTCACTGAACCTGGAGTTTTCTGTTCAGTTAGATTGACTGGATAACATGTCCCCAGGATCTGCTGTCTCAACTTTCTCTGTTTCTATTTGCTGAACTTAGCTGTTTACTGCAAAGCTGGGGATTTAAACTCACATCCTTATGTTTGTGCACAAACACTTTCTGACTGAGCCTTCTCCCCAGCCTGGGATCCGTTATGTATGCACTAGTTAAACTGTGATGTCCAATACCAAGATGTTTCCTTGGTTGTCGTTAGCCTTTCTTTAATTCTCACTTAGTAGCAGACTGCATGTTTCCATGTACAAAGACCTGATTTTCTAAGAAATTCAAATGCATAACCGTCTGGCATACTGGATCTTCACTGAGTGAAACTTCGTGATCATCACAGTGTCCCCTTCCCCTTCCTGTTCCTCAGAGGCACCGAATTTCTTTTAGCTAATTCCTGGCTTGTCTACGTGAGTCTCAGTAAGCTTCGGCCTCCACTACATGCAGATGCTCATTGCAGTACATTCCTCCTATGTCACCTCTGTGTTTTATCATGCCATATATACTGCTACATTTTATGACACATTATACTACAATGTGACTTTGCATAGTTAGGTATATTGTCACAACAAAATCTGTAGCTTAGGTCACCAGAGATAGATCTTGAAAAAGGGAGTCAGCTATCATAAAATACACAAAATCTAAAACCAAGACAAAGCAAGGCCAGGTGTGGCAGAAGAAGCTGGTAATCTTAGCACTCTAAAACTGAAGAAAAAGGAGGGCGAGTTTGAATTCAGCCTGGGAAGTGCTATGAAACTTTTCTCACCAAAAAAGGAATAAAAATAAGTTAGATTTTAGCAACCATATAAAACCATAGCAAAATTGTTAGGGCAACATAACCAGTTGGCACCTAACAATTAAGAAAAAAAAATTTAAATATTGGTATGTCTGACTGAAGTTTCAATTTACTCTGAATACAAATGTTCTTAGAAATAAATTCCAGATCTTGGATAATTCATATCTTTCAGTTATGATAAGTAATTTCATTTCAAAATAAAAGTTTAATTAAGGACTGAAGTTCCTTCCCACATAGCTACACACAGCCTTCACTCTTGTTCAAGATCTGTAATCTTTTTTTTTCTTTCAAAATCTCCTTCAACATTGAGGTGGTCTTGTGAGGTTTGCCCCCCTCAACTCTTCAAGATAAATTCTAATGAAGACTGGGACAATCTACTTGTCCTATGTCATCCAGTCTCTGGTTTCTATGTTGCTTCTGTTCGTTGATATCCCCTCTCATTTCTATGATGAGGTACCTCACAGAAAGCAGTGGAAAAGATGAAGAAGGGTTTAATTGGGCTTACTGTTTGAGAGGGCACATTTCATCATGGCAGAAAGCCCCATAACAGGAATGTGAGACAGCTTTTCATTGCTGAGAAGACTGGGAAGAAGAGAGCAGGTAGCTTGCCTTCTCTCTTCCCTTTCTAATAATCCCATGAGATCGTGCCAACTACACTTAGAGTAGGCCTTCCATCCTCAGTTAAACCTCTCTGTATACACTGTCCCAGATGTGTGTCTCCTGGGAGATTCTTTTTTTTTTTTTTTTAAGATTTATTTATTATGTATACAGTGTTCTGTCTGCAGGTATATCTGCAGGCCAGAAGAGGGCACCAAATTTCATTATGGATGGTTGTGAGCCACCATGTGGTTGCTGGGAATTGAACTCATGACCTCTGGAAGAGCAGCCAGTGCTCTTAACTGCTGAGCCATCTCTCCAGCCCCTCCTGGGAGATTCTTAATCCAGTCAACATGACAATGGAGATCAGTCATCATGCTTGGTTGAGACATATTCTCTACTACGCCCTTTAACTGCAGTCTGCACCCATTTTTTTTTTTAAAGTCAAGGCTTAAAGCACCCATTTTTAATGCTCTTTAAGACTTGGGTGCTATAACTGCTGCTTTTAAACATACTTTCCTCCCTGAGAGTAATACAGGAGGAAGCTAAGAGGCTCCCTTCTTTTCCCTTTCACTCCTATCTATTTTGCTCTCAAGATCTGGTGCAAAGATTCAGGTGTTGGATCACGATTGCTTCTAGTGCTACTGCTGAGAGATTTACTCTATGGCTGTCTTCACTGGCAAGAATGTTCAGGTTGCACAGGACTTTTCTCCCGTGACACTAATGTTGCTTCCAAGTGGTTTTCCTACTTCTAAATAGAATCATTGGCCTGTCAGACTTTTGGTCTTTAAAAGGAGCCTCTTTACTTTATGCGCCAGTGAGTCTCAGGGTCCCTGTGATCTCTCCAGGTGCAAACTGTTATAAGCCAATTCTCATTCGGTTATCTCATAGATATAACGCTTCTGGCGGCACCTGGTACAATGCTGGGACAGGTTAATATGC
>CAJQZJ010033126.1:2865710-2884104 GCA_907164525.1 Lophiomys imhausi | reverse complement strand
AGAGAGAGAGAGAGAGAGAGAGAGAGAGAGAGAGAGAGAGAGAGAATCCTGGCCTTCAGTTCTGCTCTGGTTGGCATGTGAAAGAAAGAGAAATTAGAAATGGAGGTAAAAGGGAAGCAGTAGAAACAGGTATGATGCAATAATAAGTTGTTGAATCTGTGTATCAAAAGCTATTCTAAGCATTTTGCCTGCATTAGTGCCTTTAGTATCACAAAGCCTCATAAGGTAGGCATCACCACCAAATCTGTTTGCCTACTGAGAAAATTGAGACACAGGAATGATAAGTAGTTTGCTCACACTCACAAGCTCACTAGGTCTTTATCCTAAATATCTAATTACACACAGCTTGTACTGCCCCCAGTCCTGGCAAATAAACACACATTTTACATGATGATGTTTTCAGGACAGGCATGTGCCACTTAGTCACTGGGTGTGCTGGTGCATAACCTAATCACAAGAGACTGACAAGGAATCTAATAATTTTAACTCCATTCAGAATGATTTCTAGGCTAGGCTTAACACAGAACACTTGAGAACACACAATAGACACATGTAGGAGGGGGGTTGGCCCAGTTGTGAAAAAGGAAACCTGACAGAGGGAAGCTTACATCTGAATTTGGACCCGCAATCAGACCAACAGTGAAGGCAGAAGGTCCACGGACTGAGCAAGAGTGGGTTCAAACATCTGATACAGAATAGAACATGGAACACTCATTAACCTGCATGTTATCCGGATGATTGGACTCATGAAATCATTCTCATGCTTGGTCCTTAAGCAATGGAAAAAAAATGTTAATAAATGACAGTCTTTCAAAGTGAAGCTTCTCTCTCCTGCCTTTGCTGATGAGTAACTGATTTGTGATTTGATACCACTATTGTGATTTTGTACTTTTCTACTATTTCTATTCATTTCTCCATTTTATACTGTTTAGCCAGAAAAAATATAGCCCTGACCTTCATCATTGACAACTTTGGACACAAGACTTTACTCGTGAACAACTGTGTAAACTCATTCAGACTCACTCTGGGAATAAAAGCACTGTAACATGCTGCTCAAATGTCCTCTTTATCTCCCCACTATTTCTCCCTAACTTCATGTAATACTCCCATCTTTCTTTTAAACTCACTAAGTCCATTTAGTGATGCACGTACATGCACAGGTGTAGGACCATCTACAAGACCACTGGTAGCCCTAACTTTATATTACTTCATTCCAAAGTAGATAAACTCTACTGTCAACATATTTCATGATCCAGGAAGTATGATATAGATAAAGCACACAAATTGAAGAAAAATATAAGTTAAGAGAAAAATAATCATATCGAGTTACAAACGTTAAAACAAAACATAACTGAAAATGAGATCACATAAATAAAATTCTTAAGTGGTTTGTCTAGTAATAACATGTTCTAGTCCTTAAAAAAATCACTAACACATGTAAAGATTAAAGTGGGAATAGTATGAAAACTCACTCTGTTTTAGAAGCACCAATTGCTGTGCATCACAACACAGGATGAGACTGACCTGCACTGCTGCATGGTCAGCATCACGTACTGAGCTCCACAATTTTCTCAATTCACATGAAACAGAACTTTGTATTTAACAGTTGGGAAGACTTGTGCTTGCAAAAGGTAGTTTTTCGAAATCTAGCCAAAAAGCTAATGATTGATGTTACTTACAATCAAACTCAGGGTTTATTTGCCACTAGAGTCTTTCCAAATAGTCAAGACTAGCCTGGAGAGAAAATCCTTAAGAGTAATGGTAGAAAACGTTTCCAGAAAAATTAAAAAAAATAACAACAAACAAAAAACAAAAGCAAACAAAAAAGATAAAACAAACATAAAATCATTGGGTGACATCTATGATTGCCCTCAGTACAAGAGTGGGCCAGGAGACAAAGAAAGGTACATGCTTCCTTCAAATTAGCTCCTTCAGAAATATACGATAGGATTCAGACAGAGAACATAGAATATAAAAGAAAACAGAACATGGTGGGGGCGGGTCTCAATTCTTGCACATGTGGAGGTGGCCTTTCTGATGGGAATGCTATTAAGAGAAAGTACCAAAAGCTGTGAGACCTCATGTTTGAGTCTTGATTTTCTCAGCTTAGTCATTTATCCTGGGTTGCATCTCACCAGCATAGTCTGTTCCCTAATCCTATCATACTGCATTAGTTTCACTGGCTGACTTCACACATGTTTATCTTACCACACTGTGTACACACTGTGAGCAAAAGACTCTGTTTGTCTTGCTCTCTATTCTTTTCCTGGCACCTTGGTAATGCCAAGTCTTACATAATTGTTTAATGAACTGGTTTTAATAAATGCATATGTTCTATTAACCACTATGCTATAATACCAGTACCTACAGTAGGTATGGGGCTTTAGAATAGACAGTAGTTCTTCCCTCTAAGGACCTCCAAGTCTGCTGGGGAAAAGGATGAAATAAACATGACATGGTGTAGTAAACACAATAAAACATACATGCACCACTGTAGAAGTAAAGCGGAAGAAAGTAAAGGATTAAAGGAGGGGGTGATCCAAGACATAAAGCATAATTATTTATTTGATTTTCTGATTCCATAGTGTCTTAGAAAAAAATGTCTTTTTTTCAAATCAAAGATGGGAGAACAGACCTGCCAGGAAGGATTTACAGCAAAGATGAGGAAGCAACACAGTGGAAGAGCACTCAGTTGTTTCCTGTGAGAATCCCCAGGCCCCGACAATTCATGCTTCACAATAATAAAAAAGCATAAGTTATGATTGCTCACTCTAACATCTGTGAGGAGTGGTGGGGAAAGAAATTAAATGATCAAAATGGGAATGAATTGTTTTTTTTAAAAAATGCTAATTCTGGAAAACAATAATCTAAAAAGAATGATTTAGAAAAATGGTCTCGGTAAAGGGGATAAATGAGAGCGCTGAATACTGCACTACTGACAGGGTTCATGAGAGAGAAAACTAACCACTTTTCAAATGAACTCTGTGCAGAACCTCAATATAGAAAAGCTAAAAGTGAGGTGCACAGAGGCCTGGATCTTCGGCTCTGCTAGCCCCTGTTTCCACAATCCACACTTCACAGCTAGAAAGTCCAATGCTGTTGTCTTGATAATTTGCCGTTCTTGTGTAATCCTAAGCACTCATTTTGAGGCTCTGAGAAGATTCCATATACACTGTTTGCATGAAACAATATCATCTAATTAACAAGTGTGGTTGGGTAGTGAAAACCACTCTGACAATAATGATTCTGCTTCTGGGGCACTATCAGTGTGTCCAGAAGCAAGACTCACATCATTCATATCCATCAATGACAGTGGCTCTGACTGGCAAGGATTTCTGGTGGAGGTCAGGGTACGGTGATGCAGGAGCCACTCCTCCATTCCTCCTAAGTATCACTGCTTTGACAGAATTTCCCAATCTAGCTCTGCCTTGTAAAATACAGTTTTAAAATAAAAATCGCAATAAGGACAACGAGATTGCTTGTTAAAATACAACCAAATGAACTACTTTATATTTAGCATTAAAGAGAGCTCTACACCTGGAGATACTAAATGCTTTTATTTATATCACGATGCATGTTTGGCTTAAAGGAATTGAGGCTTGCTTGCTTGCTTAACTTCTCTTTTACTTTCTCCTTTGTTCTACTTACTTAGTATGAACAAACACAGATCAAGATCCCCAAAGCTATTGTAATCTTCATGTGAACCTACAGAAAGAACATATGTGAGTTGAAAGTGGACAATGTAATACATTCCTGTACACTGGGCATATACATATCTGTACACTGGGCATATGCATATGTGTACACTGGCACATCTGTTGTACGACATCAAGTATCATGAGGTAGGTATTAGTCAACAGAATTGTATAGGGGTGGGGCATCCAGGGCAGGATTGTATGGGGAGTGGGGAATCCAGAGCAATACATCCTTGCCCTTGTGGACTCAGTGGGGAGAACTGGAGATGTTTAACATTACAGAACAGAAATACACAAAAACCATAAACTATGTTCAGATATGTGCATGTCTATAAGCACTGCTTTTAAACACTCGGAGTTCAGAAAATCAATACCTTTTGTGTTTCACAGTGCAAATTTGGAGTGAAAGGTGTACAATATAGTAGCAGTATTTTCCCTGTAGTAGTTCTCTGTTAAGGCTGTATAAATAAGACACACTATTTTAACAAAGTAATGTTCTCTGGGTAGTCACAGATAGGTAATTCTGGCGGGCATGTAAAGACATGTATTGAATGGCAGAATTCCTAGGATGACCTAGTTTATAAGGTCTTTGGCAAACTGGAGGAAAACATGCATTACACTTTGATACTTAGTCAATTTTATATTATTCTTCAGTTTATTAGCTATGACCTTCAGGTGGCAAGTTAAAACCAACTTAATCACTTCAGCCAGAGCTTGTGCAACACAACAAGGCCGTCTAGGTCAATAAATAAGTCATCTGAAATCATAAGAAGTCTTTGGAATCTATATCACGACAAAAGGTAAAAGAAAGGAAAATATTAACACATAAAACATATCTTTTCTAAAATTCATTCTTCCTTCTGGCTTAGACCAACAGTGCCTCTTTCAGTAGCAAATAATAAGCTAAGATATATCCAGAAGCATGCCAGTAAATACTTAAGCACTTGACACTGTGAAAGCATAGTTATTGTTGCTCATGTTTAACAAGTTCTGGGGCTTACTTATTCCCTTCCTAGCTAATTTTGAGGTACCATGGGAAGAATGAAAACACAATTCATTCTAGTAAGCAACATCACTGAGTACACCGTACATTACATTAGGAGAATTTATGCAGTATTTTTCCTGAATTAAAAAAGTAATATTTCTTGCACAGGAAGAATGTAGAGATTTGATTACATATGCTTAATTGTTCCCTCTCAACTAAAATGCTGCAATATTTTGAAAGAACGTTTTCTTAAGTACATCATACAGACGCAGAGTAGAAGCCCATCCTGCCAGTCTCCATCGTTTTGGTTAGGTATATTTTCTCTGTACTTGTCAAAAGAGGCTATGTATATATGCATAAGACAGGGCAGGTACTTGGCACGGCAAGGTTTTCCATTTGGTGCTGAAGCTTGCCTCTGTTTAAGATGCATTTTTAGAAGCTTTGCTACTTAGTATGTCCTGCAGCAATCTCTACAGAATCTAACACGGAAGTTCTGAACAGTAATTAGCTTTCAACAATACCATGACCAACAAGATGAGACAGGTCTAAAAATGAACAGCAACATAAGGAATAAAATTAAAACCACATCTATAAATGTTGAAACTATGGGTTTGAAAGATAATTCATCCATCTCTCTGGAGTGCCTAATCCCATGCATCTCCAAGGACATCTAAGTTGTTTATCTGGGGACAATTAATCTCAAGACTTTTGAAGAGATGCAGTGAGCTGGGCTGGAGTTGAAATGGGGAATTATAATGTGCGTGAGTAAGTCACTAGATGACTATAGTACTCATCAATATGAGATTTTGAGCAAAAAAAAAAAATTAGATAGTTTTTTTTGAGGATTCATCATTAAAAGGTAACTACTCTCTTTGCTTTAAATTTGGAAAGAGGAGTCAGTAACCAAGTATCACTCCTGAACACACAATGAAGAAACTGAGATGAGTATATAATCCCACAAGACAGCTAGAGAAGGTAACCAGAAATGAAGGTCAGAACTTTGATTCCAGGAAGTAAAGGAAGAGTGATTTGGATTGCAGGAACACTGACAAGGAGAGGCAAGTCACATCTGCAGAAGCAACATTTAGTTTCTCAGAACAGTGCGGTAGAGTCCTCTAGGGTGAAACCAGAGGAACGAGGACACCAGCCCTCTGTGGAACCTGAAAACAGCTGTGGAATGCATTCCCCAGAAACAAGAGAGACAGGAATAAAGGCCAACGTAACTGTTCAAGAGTGTGGTGCAGATTACTAAATCTAAGCACTTAATTTGCAAAGGAGTATAGTATTACTATGACTACATTGATTACCACGAAGTGTGTGACATCTGAATCAGCTTGACAGGAAAAAGAAAACTGTACTCTGTAATTTAGAGCCCTAAAGGTACTTAGTTCTTCTAGGAACAACATTTTATTCAATTAGTTTTCTCTATTATGCACTTATAGTAAATGTGTGAAAATACCAATGGAGTGATACACTTGAAGCCTGCTGATAAAATTGGATTTGTTCTACAAATCTGTGTCTGTATCTATATGATTTCTTGATATCTGTATAACTCATAACTCAAGAAATGAATTACCAAATTAGAGGCAATTTTATAGTCAAAACCTAAACTTCTATTCTTGATTTATTTCCAAAGTGTGTATTATAAGGAAACTTCCAGAGACATGAATAAATAGTTCCTCTGCTTGGAACTCATCAGATTCCTGGAGAGATTCAGAGGCATTTTGTGTGAAGATTTTCTCCTTGATGGATAATGGCATTGTCTTTTCAAATGAGTAAAGAGAAAGTCCAGTGAGTTACTATGTCCCCAACAGGAGGACTTGGGTAAGGTACAATGTCTCAGACAGGTTACTTCTATTACTCTACAGGGAGTTTACTGACACCCCCAGAAAACCATCTTAGGAAAAACCCATTTTCACTAACTTTCTCTCTCTTCACTTCCTCTCCCTCTCCCACCATTGTTTGAACAAGGTTTTCCTAATAGCCCCACTCCATTTTGAGCTGCCAATCCTTCTGCTTCTGCCTCTAGAGCTCTTAGAGCACATGTGTGTTGTCACCATGTCCAGCCGCAAAGCCTATCATCAGCAATCCTTTTTCTCCTCTTTAGACCGTCCTCTGTACCAAGGCTTTTCCATTGCTACCACCCAAAGCCATGGAATCAACTTCGCCACATTTCCTTCACAGAGGAATTTATACTTGGAAACAAATGTGTTAAAAGAGATTCCTAGTACAAGTGACATTTTTTATGGTACAACTGTCATTTTCTGCTAGTTTATTTGGGACTTGGGATAATTAAATCTTAGACAAGGGATAATTCATAACATTTTTTTAAACCATGAAAATTAATGTTAGAAGAACCACAGTGAAAACACACAGACTTTTCCTCTCATATGTGTTACAGCACCAGTCCACTGTGCTGTGAGGTTTTAGCTTCATGTAAAATTTGTTTCTAAGTATATGTGCACTAAGTGCAGAGAGGCGAAGCTCAGATCACTGCAGAATCTCATAACTCTTAGGTTCTGGGTCATTTGGAAGACAGAACAATAATCAAATGCCTTTCCAACCTCACCAAAGGGAAGGTTGCTTGTTTTCACATAGGAATGAAATGCTAGGGATGACACCCACCTGTATGTCACCTGCTGGGATGACTGCTTGTCTTTATCTATCCCTAAGCATGGTTTTATGAATGAGTCACCAACAGTGCTCTTTTTATTTCTTCTTTTCTTGTTCTGCTTCTTAGAAAAGAGCATGGAAGGAGGAGTAAGAATTGCATACAGTATAAGAATAGCTCACTGCTTCATGTGGGGAAGACTGCTGTGGCTTACAGTTCCTTCAAAGAATCACATGAACAATCACCACTGTAAGTCTTTTGGTTCTCAGATGGCTTTACAGTCTCTCAGCCAACAGAATCTATTTCACACCCCACCAAGCCGGACAGTGTCCTTTCTAGTGTCTATATGGGGCAATCAATTAATTTAAATAATAAGAAAGCCCAAAATAATAACAACCAGTTTCCTGGTGGTTCTTTACTGCCTACATGATCCTTTTATCTCAGTTATGTTCTGATGATTTTATTCCATCTGGTCTTTGTGAGGATTAAATTCAATCATATGTACAAAATGCTTAGAAAATAAAAAAGTAACCTAGTGATTGACATCCATTACCACTGATTTAGTAATATTTGAACTTGGAGAATGATCTTATCTTTGGGAAGGCAGTGGAGTGAGTTTGCATAGAAAGGCTGAAGTTCAGAATCAAAGTTAATAATTATTGCTGAATTAAGTATATGGAAATCAGTAAAAAAAACAAAAAAAAAACAACCATGATAGGAATTTTCAATGAAACTTAACAAACATATTGGCAAAGAAAATGTGAGACAGCCACGAAACTCAGCTGTGTCCAGCTCAATTTAATTTACTGCCTTTTCACGCAACAGAATAAGCATATAAACAAACAGTAAAATATAAAAATGAAGATATTTTGAGGCATATGCCACACCTCTGCTTTCATTAATTAAAGGTAAGGGTGACAAAGATTCTTATGGTGTTTTAGGAACTTAACAAATGGGTTTATGGTGACTACTCCCAAAATGTTTTCTTTGTCATTACATAGCAATGGGAGAGTATTTTTATATATTAATAGGTGATAAATCAATGTTTCTTGGCAGCAAAAGACATTTTCTGCGTTTTTGTTTCTCCAGTGTCAATACTGACCCCACACCTCTTGACAAGATAAACACCTTCCAACTTATGTGCGAGTGAGTTAAAATGACCTGGACACAGCTGAGTTTCGTGGCTGTCTCACATTTTCTTTGCCAATATGTTTGGTAAGTTTCATTGAAAATTCCTATCATGGCTGTTTTTGTTTTGTTTGTTTGTTTGTTTTTATACTGATTTCCATGTACTTAATTCAGCAACAATTATTAACTTTGATTCTGAACCTCACTGTCTGTCTCCCCCTTTTCCTGTGCATTGTTACCCTTTCCACATCATAGAAAGCAAGCAATAGTGTATCACCTACAGCCATTCATCTGCAGGCCAGATCCCTGTTTCCAACTATCTCTCTGTCCTTGTCACTCCAGCTCACCACCCAAGGCTTCCTATCCTACCTCTTAAGTATTTCAAAAGTCTTTTCTTCTCTCCTTTATGTTCAGCTCAATCTACCCTATACCCACCTCTCTCCTAGCCAGCTCTAGTAGCCTCTTCACTGGTCTAACTGTACACCTCTCCTCTCTTAACATGGCCTTCTTCACCCTCAAACTATTACTACACAATAACATGACTGTCATATTATACTACAACTCCAACCCGTGCTTAAGACTTATGGTAAGTTTTGATTCCCTTAGGACAAAGAGAGAAAAAACACTTTAATGTGGTTCCAAAGCTTCCTATGTAGGTCACTTGCCTCAGATCCAACAAACACCCTTGTCTAGTTACTATTTTAGATCTTCCTCTCCCTTCTTTCAGGAGGATATCTTGACTTCCTGACCACATCTGTTTCCTGTCGAAGACTTTTATGATGCAAATTTTCTTCATAACCCTGAATGAAATTTTCATTTAATTTTTTTTTTTTTGGCCACTTGATTGATAGTTTCCTCTCCTAATAAAATGTAATTTCCCATAGACAGGGAACAACATATATTTTTTTACTTTCCTGCTAGCCCCAGTCCAGCACACTCAAAAAGGTGTGTATGATGTAGCAACATCCAATAATAAATATTTGTGGAATGAATGAATAAATAACAATTATTTGTTTATTTATTAATAATAAATAACAATATTTATTATTAATAAGATAAGCATCCCATGAAAACAGTACTGCAGGAGGAGGAGGAGGAGGAGGAGGAGGAGGAGGAGGAGGAGGAGGAGGAGGAGGAGGAAGTGAACAGCAGAAAAAGACAAAAGACTCTGGGCAGCTTGTCCATAGTAGAAAATAAGAGTCTGGTCCATGAATAAAAATGGTTAGCTCAGATCCTCGAAGAATCTGAGAATCTGAAAACATCAAACTTATGTTTCACCTTGAGTTTTAGAGAGTTGAGCTTCTCCTCCCTGAGGTGTTCTCTCAGCATCTCCCGGTGCAGCCGCTCCTGCTCCCTTGCAAACTCCCCCAGGGTATAGTGGCGCACGCTGTTGTGACGGCTGGACATTCCCAGAGTGCTGCCCCCCTGGCTGGGCACACTGGTGAAGCCCTGTCTCCTGGGGAAATAGTACACGGTGACACAGCTGAAGTGCACATTCTTCGTCCTCAGCCGTTTTTCTCTTTTGAGGATGGAGGAAGCTGGAAGAGAATGAAGTTGGTCAGTGAAACCTAGGTCAGCAGCTCCCAGGAGAGCCAAGAACACCCCAGATCCTGAGTCTATTGAAGAAGATCCGAATGTTTGGAGTCTCGCAAGCTTGAAAATTACTGAATCTCAAAGTTGGCAAAAAAGCCTTTTAATTTCCTTTCTTACATTTCCACCCTAGGCATAGTACAATGTATTTTAAATGTTTCTGTAATAACTGTGGAAGGAAATTTCTAGAAAGTTACCTATTTGTTTTGGAATTAGAAGCAGAATTTTATTCCTCATTTTCCTGAATGTCTTGATTTGGTTTTCTGGATTTCACACAGGCAATATACTATAATCAGAAAACTAACAACATGTAACCCTCCATACCTTGGATATAATTTTTAAGAGTATGCTTAGCATTAAAAAAACTATAAAAATAAATGAAAGGAATAAGTTCTAATATTCTACAGCACAGAAAGGTAGAGTTTTACATAAAAATTTATTTGATATTTTATAAACAATAAGAAGAGAGGCACTGAAGGGTTCCAAGGTAAAGAAATGGCAAATGTTTACGGAAATGCTAATTATAGTCAACCAATAATTGTACACTACATAGATATGCATACTGAAAGTACTGGCTGTGCATGTGCATACAATTGTCACATGTCAATAGACATATATTTCTTCTAATACTGAAGAGATAAAATAACCCAACTTAATAAAATCCATGAAAGACAGCTTATTGGTACTACTTGAATATTTTAGCATCTTAAATCTAACACAGCTTTCATTAGGTAAAAGAGTATCTCTCCCCAATTTTTAAATAACATTATCAAAATGAATTGTGACAACTAAACATGCCATAGAATATTTCAAGACTGCTTTCTTTTCTATTATTTTTAATTAACAAATTTATATGTTTTTGTATGCAGAAGTGATATTACCCCATGGAATTACAAAATCAAATTAATTAATTAATGTTTCATGTGCTGATGGCTACAACCATTATTATTATTAGTTGTGGGGACAGAAAAATGGATTGAGCATTGAGGAGAGTTTGTATACAAACTAAGACTGAGCAAAAGAGAGTCGTGAGCTATCAAAGGGACTCTTTGAAGCTGGACAACAGAATGAGCTATCCAGTTGACTCTCTTTCTTCTATGGTAAAACAGCCCAGACTTAGACATTTCAAGTGAGGATGTTTAATATAATTAGTGTCCAAAGTAAACTTAAACCTAAAACAACGTCCAAATTTTATGTCATACAGTAAGTTGGTGTCTGACTGGGAAAGGAGGGACATCACTCAAGAAAAAGAAACGCATTCATACTGTTTCAGGGCTGAAATTTAAGTGCCTCATACTCTTAGATACGTTGTAGTCCTCTGGGAATATAATCTGTTTGGAAATAGAACCCTCATAGATATAGTCATATTAAAATGAAATTATTAATCACCCTAATCCAATAGGATAGGTAGCCTTGCAAAAAAAGGTAAAATATGGACATAAGCTTAGAAAGAAGATAGAGAATGTGAAGAGACACAGAAAGGAATACAATAGGAAGGTGGACACAGACACTGAGTTCAAACTGCCAAGTGTGCCACCAGAAGTAGGTGTATGCAAGGAAGAATGCTTCCCTGTGAGTTGCAGAGGGACCATGACCCAGCTAACATCTTTTTTAAAAATTTATTTATTGCTTCAGATTACATCTCCATCAGAATGTCCTCTTTTCACACTTCCCAGTCCCTCCCTCCCACCCTCTACCCTCTACCCCTTCTATCCCACTCCTCTGGTGTGCAGTGTCCCCACATAAGAGTCCCCCAGCAGTCATATGAGGGCCAAGAGCCTCCTCATACACTGGGGGGGGGGCCTACAAGGAAGCACCACTAGGGAAAAGTGTCTCATTGACAGGAATAACAACAACAACAAAAAACAAAACAAAACAAAAACAAAAAACAAAAAACTCTATGTCCATGTTCCCTCTGGTTCATTGGTTGTAGTATAGTTATCCTGTACTATATAGCTAAAATCCGACTATAAGTGAATAGATGCCATGTGCATCCTTCTGAGTCTGGGTTAACTCACTCAGGATGAGCTTCTCTAGTTCCATCCATTTGGCTGCAAATTGCATAATTTCATTGTTTCCGTTAGCTGAGTAGTATTCCATTGTGTAGATGTACCACAGTTTTTTAAACCATTCTTTGGTTGAGGGACATCTGGGTTGTTTCCAGTTTCTAGTTATTACAAATAAGGCTGCTATGAACATAGATGAGAAAACTTCCTTGTGATTTGGTGAGGAGTCATTTGGATGTATACCCAGAAGCGGTATGGCTGGGTCCCGAGGCAGAGCTATTCTAAGTTTTCTAAGATATCGCCAGACTGACCTCCATAGTGTTTGCACAAGCCTGTACTCCCACCAGCAATGGAGGAGTGTTCCCCTTTCTCCACACCCTCGCCAGCATGTGCTATCATATGAACTTTTGATCTTAGCCATTCTGACAGGTGTGAGATGGAATCTTAGAGTCTTGAGTTGCATTTCTCTAATGATTAAGACTGTTGAGCATTTCTTCAAGTGTTTCTCAGCCATTAGGAATTCCTCCTTTGTGAATTCTCTGTTTAGCTCTTTTCTCTGGAGGTATCACCATCCCAGATTTCAAGCTGTACTACAGAGCAATAGTAATAAAACAGCATGGTACTAGTACAGAAACAGACCAGTGGATCAATGGAATAGAATTGAAGACCCAGAAATGAACCCACAAACCTATGGCCAATTAATTTTTGACAAAGAAGCCAAAACCGCACAATGGAAGAAGGACAGCATCTACAACAAATGGTGCTCGTCCAACTGGATGTCCACTTGTAAAAGAATGAAATTAGACCCATACCTATTACCTTGTATAAAACTAAAGTCCAAGTGGATCGAAGACCTTAACATAAGGCCGGACACACTAAATCTATTAGAAGAGAAAGTGGGTAAAACCCTCAAACTCATTGGCACATGTGACAACTTCCTGAACAGAACACCAACAGCTCAGGACCTAAGACCAACAATCAATAAATGGGACATCATGAAACTAAAAAGCTTCTGTAAGACAAAAGACACTGCCATTCGAACAAAACAGCAGCCTACAGACTGGGAAAAGATCTTCACCAGCCCCACATCTGACAGAGGGCTATTATCCAAAATTTACAAAGAGCTCAAGAAATTAAATGCCAAGAAACCAAATAATCCAATCAGCTAACATCTTGACCTCCAGAATTATAAGAAAGGGGATCTGTGTGGATCTCAACCACTCTCTTCATGGTGCAGTTTTATGGAAACTGCAGGAAAGCATGCATGGTCATGACGGCGAACGAGAAGTCCCTGAACAGCAAGATAACATCATTGCACACTTACAGGAAGGGTGGTATGATGTATCTCATTTTGTAGGTTTATATGCATAATGAACAGTAACAGAGATTCCTCTATGTACAAGCACTTTCTAGATAGGGCACACCTGTGGAAAAACATGGACCATGGTGCTCCCCGGGCTGGAACTCAGAATGAAGAGACTCAAAGTTTAGACAGGAGGAGAACGACATTGTGAAAACTCACCTTTTTGAGGTACGTGGGTAGGACACACTTTTGTCAGTCCTGGTGTCAAGCTTTCTTACCCTCCGAGGGCCCTTCCACCTTTTCTATTATTTTACCTCCTCAGAAGAGACGTCCAGAAAGTAAATGCTTTCCTATGTGTATGTTATTTAAGTAGCTATTTGCATATCTTTGGAAATTGTTTATTGCAACATCCTTGTATTCCTGGCAGCAGAGACAGTTTGCAACTTTGATTTAAAGGTGCTGGTCTGCTTCATAACTGTAGGCTTAAATTATTCCAAAACAGAGAAGACTGTGTCAAGATGTAAGAGGTCCCCATAAAAAGCAAGATTCTGCCAACGGATCTTAAGCCCTCATCTGTCACTAATTGATTGGCAGGTAAAGCATGACCCTATGGAGTTTAGGGAAAGGTTTCCACGTTTTTCCTCTGGCTATCATTAAAACAATAATCTTAAGACATTATCCTTCAGAGCCATAACTGTACAGACTAGGGGAAAGTGTTTAATGTACTCATTTAGAGTTATTATAATAAATACCTCGACAATTTGTGGCTTATATTTTTAGAAAATCAGTGGTTCTCTAGACAAATTATTTTTGACAATGTATTTAATCTTAAGAATTTCTTATCCACTTGGTTGTACATATTATGTTAGCCCTTTCCCAAAGCTAATTTAACTACCCTGTCTTGAGACGTGTTGAGGCTGACAATGTGGCAGAAGGCAGACACTCTTCAGTTGTGTCCTGGGTGGGGCTAAGACTGTAAAAGTGCATTAGGAACATCGCCTCCTACTGTATGCCAGGGGTAACAATGCTCACATGTGCTGATGGGGCTTTAATATTATAAACGGCATTGTGAAGGCAATGATCTGAAAGCTGATGGAATAAAAGACATCAAAATAATCTAAATTCAGTGTATTGGATATTTCCGTGGGTTTCTAGAACTTCAGGAGACAGCCAGGACCCTCTTCTGGTGATTAAATCAGAGCCCTAGCATGGGTCACTAGGAGGTGTCACTTCCTCCAGGCTTCACTATGACTAACAGCACACCATGGAATCATTTAAAAATTTGTATCTGTGTTAGTCATGCCTTGGAGAAAAGCTGGATTCACTTAGTACATCTACTTAGGGAATCTAAACATCCCTGGTATACCTGTATAGTCATGTGTACCCTTTACAGAATGAATGGACTCCGCTTTGTGTGTCTGTAGAGTTTGTGTAAGCTTTATTGCAGTGAGGTCAAGAGCAAGAAAAAGAAAGACAAGAATGTGGCTTTTAATGCTGCTTTCAAAAAAAAAAAAAGGCAGTTTTTATATTCCACACCAATTTGAAGCATCTTTCAGCTTATTTCCTTTCATCCAACCACAATTACCACCCTGACACAAAAGCATCTAAGAAAACGATGCCACATCTACCTCCCAGAAGATAGCTCTCAGGGGCACCCTGAAGTCTGTGACAGAGTGAGACCAAAATGATGAAACCCCAAAGGTTGGAAAATGGATGAACTGACAACATCCAGGTAAGAATATAGATAAATAACAGAATCTACATTATGTTACATAGAGGAAGAATTCACAAATACAGTGAACTGAATATGTAAACCCAAACCTAAGAATTAGATCACAATTGACCATGTCTTAGAGGAAGTAGTTGCCCTGATTAGGTAAATAGTCTGTATTTTCTGATCTCATACAAAACATTTGCTTAAAAAGAAAAAGAAAAAAGAACAAAATCAACCAACCAACCAACCAAAAAAAAAAAAAAAAAAAAAAGCTAGGCATTGTGGCATGTACCTGTAATCCTACACTTAAGAGACAAGGGCAGCAAGAGCAGGAGAGCTGTCCCTGCCCCTCCCATACTGCAGCACTTGGGACAGCAAGCCCTGCACCTTGCCAGGACAGCACACCTCAGCTGGTCCTGGATATGGGGGCTGTGGGTGAGTCAGCCCTGAGGGAGTGAGCATGGGAGAGTCAGTCCTGCCTTTGGTCTGATATGTGGTGGTGTAGGCTAGGGAGAGATGCACTCCCCTCCCTTTTGCCCTCACCACCATTGACTCACAGGAGATCTGGCCCAGATGGGGTCACAAGAGCAGGAGAGCTGTCCCTTCCCCTCACATGCTGCAGCACTCAGGAGAGCAGGCCCTGCACCTTTCCATAGTAGAACTAGCTAAGCAAGTGTTGGTTGCAGGTCCAGAACCAGGGCTTTGAGTTGGTGCATTCCAACATCTACCCCAAAGATGAACTGCTGGAGTGCAAGAAGAGGTCAGTTCCACAACCCAGGACTTCAGGATCTCCAAGACACAGGACAGTTATGGCATATCTGAGAGGAATTCCAGTACTGATGGAGTAGCAGAAACCAGGGGCCTTGTACCAGACCAAGGAGTCATTATAATGAACAGTTGCAAGCAGAATGTGTGGACAAAGGGGAATATTGTGGGACATACTGAGATACACTGCAGCTTCCACAATGAGCTGTTAATTTTTATGTTAGGGCAGATTGCAAGGGTGGAGGGTGGGTCTGGGGGGAGGTGGAAAATGAGAGGGAATGGAGTGCATGATATAAAATTCACAAAATAAATATTTTTTTCAATAATAAAAAAAAAAAGAGGCAAGGGCAGGATAATCAGAAGTGCAAGCCTCGCCTAGTTTACATAGAGCTCCAGGCCAGACTGAGATCCTGCCTCCAGGAAAAAAGAAAGAAATAAAATGATTTTTGTCTGCAATTATGCTACCTGGAATATACATATTGTCAGAAGATAACCAAATTGATGTATGAATGTTAGTAAATCAATCATTGAAAGTTGAATCCTATTAGGCTCCAAGCAATTTCAAATGAAATTTTCAAATTTTTAATACTCCATGATTAGTTTGAAGGGGAGAACATGGTTAGGAGTTGGTGGAGGATCTGTGAGCAGTTAAGAACCAAAGATGAATATGATCATTGTGTGAAATTCTCAAAAAAAATTAATCAAAACATTACTTAAAAAAAATTAAACAACACCTCCCCCACCCTGCCGCCTGTAAGGGAGCGATGACTCAGCAGTTAAGAGCTCTGGCTGCTCTTCCAGAAGACCTGAGTTCAGTTCCCAGCACCCACATGGCAGCTCACAACTGTCTGTAACTCCAGTTCCAGAGGGATCTGACACCCTCACACAGGCATACATGCAGGTAAAGCACTAATGCACATAAAATAAAAATTAAAAAAATACCAAAACCACTTGTCCTTACAGGCTTGGATTACATCCTCCCAAACTATGAGAGTTTCTATCTGACTTATCAGGTGTTTTTTTTTTCCTGATTAATTTTGATTTATAATCAAGTCATATGTGAACACCACTAGTGTGTGTGTTTTCCACTGTTGATCCCTACCCATATAGTGGCCCAGATGAGGATCTAACCCACGGATGGCATTACAGAGAGAGCTATGCAGAAGTGCTCTTACAGCAAGGTGGCCACTGTCATCAGACTCTCTTGTTCTTTCTGGTGGCAAAAACCATCTTGCTGGTGGTTAAAACAGGAAGTGGAACTCTGTATTTTGACATTAAATTTGACAAATGGAAGTCAAAAGCTTACGGTTCAGTTTTAGGTTAAACAAAGGGAAAATTTAATTATATCTTTTAGGTACTTAGGTACAGAATCAACAATACACTTGTATCTCCCATACTCGATATTCAAAAATAAAATGCCAATGAGTTAAGTCCACACATTGAGTTTATTTTTAGATTTTGGGATAATC
This sequence comes from Lophiomys imhausi, assembly GCA_907164525.1. NCBI lineage: Eukaryota > Metazoa > Chordata > Mammalia > Rodentia > Muridae > Lophiomys > Lophiomys imhausi. Next base: position 2,866,838 of record CAJQZJ010033126.1, on the reverse strand, counting down.
TGGTAGAAGCAAAATGAAACTGCTGAAAATCACCTTGGTTTTTTTTTTGGTTGTTAGAAAAACCCAGGCAATAAAAAAGTGTATGTGTCTTAACATCACAGAGGTAAAATTCCTGTGGGGTTCTAAAGTGAAAATTGGTTCCTATCTTTTGAAGGTAAGACTCAATTGCCAAGCTGGGAAACTTAGCCTACCGAGGGTCACTTTTGGGTGTGTGCATGTGTGTGTGTGTGTGTTAGTTTATTTGTTTTGGTTTTTCTAAGTAGTCTTATCTTCTTGCTGAATTTTATGGAGAAATTAGCAGATTAGATGATGGAGGAAAAACCAGTAAAATTAAGAATAACTAAGTCTTTACAAATACTGCCTGTAGACTTCATGTAATCATGTATTCTTTCTCTCCAACCTGGCGTGATTGTCAGGGCTGGGCTGCTCCTGGTCAGGATGTCACACACATGGCCTCAGTCTTAACTGCAAGTGAGGTTCAGCTGGCATCAAAAGCAATGTTGCCTTGTTCTCGTTGCTCCCTTTATTCCTCTGAGTCACATTTTAAGTTTTCCTAATATACAGGCTACAGTCATATTTTCAAATTTATTTAGTGCAAATATTTAGGGAAGTTCCATTATAGGAGGGAAACTTCAAAGCCCCAGTATCACTGAGGAAGCATCATGAAGCTTGGCTGTATGAAAGCTGATGCACAAGCAAAGATTAATTGAGAATATTTTCTTTAGAACCATCTATGAAATTCAAAGTGCTTTAAGTATGTGATGGAAGTAGACCACTTACCTACCTATGACCACATCCATGACAGGTGTCAGAATCAATGAAACAAGTTATGATATGTCATTCATAATACAGAGAAACCAAAATATCAGTGAGGGACAGACTTTCACTTAAGATTATTTTTGAAGATGACTTTCATAATAAGGGCAATGATTTAAAAAACAAGTTATGGCATGGTTTTTTAAATCATTGCCCTTATTATGAAAGTCATCTTCAAAATAATCTTAAGTGAAAGTCTATCCCTCACTGATATTTTGGTTTCTCTGTATTATGAATGACATCTCATTTGTTTTCAAGTGATATTTCTCTCTCTCTCTCTCTCTCTCTCTCTCTCTCTCTCTCTCTCTCTCT